>JBAWJQ010003944.1:0-58508 GCA_037783105.1 Bactrocera zonata
GGCCTTCGGCTTGGTTAATATTTACAGATTAAGTTATTACCTTTTTATTACTTAAGACTAAAACAAATTAAATATTAGTTTGTTCTTCAGTTACTTATATATTAAATAATTAATTGTTTTCATCAACTTAAAATTTTTTTTTAATTAATATTTTATTTTCATCAAGTTCCCATAAGATTTCATTTAAAAATACCCTGGATTTCGGTACACTATTTTGAATAAATTGTACGCTGTATCTGCATTCTTCGCCTAAAGCCAATACATGCATTAGGTCCTCCATTATTTCATCTTCTTTACTCTTCCTCTCTTCTGCAAAACAAAAAATGTAGTAATTTAAAATAAAAACAATTTAATTTAAATGCGTACCATTGTCCTCACAAAAAAATTCAATAATCATTAAATCAAAAGAAGAGAGAGCGCGCAACTTTTTTGTTAGAGTTTAGTTGCGCGCGAATTAAACTTCGAAGAAAAGAATAGCTCTGGCGACACAGACGTGGCAAAAGAAATTGGGCGGGGGCGGCATCAACATTCTCCCCGCCTTGCAGTATTACTGCAAATGCAGTTTACAATTAATTACTTAAACTAACTTAACTAACTGGCTCCCGCACTTCCTCTTCCACGTCTTCTTTGCAGATGGGGTGGCCGACGAGACGAATCGAGTCTGGTTCGGTCCGGGAAATGCCGCTGAGATGAATCGAACCTCAGTCGGTCATTGCCATGCCGCCAATTTGCATAGAAGTCACCACTTTCCGAGGTCGGCGAGACGACTCGAGTCTAACTCGATCCTGGGTAGGTGGTGAATGTGAGAGGCGTTGGCAGCCAGTGCACTTTATTGTGCCGATGTTATACGACACCGGATATTATGTATCCCAGTGTCGTATTTTGGGCGATGAGTTGGCCCATTGACGCCGGTTTGTAACCCGGGCAATATGAGCCGGGAGTACACGTCCGCTCCCAAGATTATTTCTACTGGCGCTGCTCTGTGGAACTCATTATCTGCCAGTCTTAAGTTGCGAAATTGTTGAAATAAATTGTCTTCCAGAGACCTTACTGGCGTTGGTGGTAACGGGCGACGCACAGTGGGGCCGTTTCATACAAGCCGCGGCAAAAAATAGAAGGAATCGAGGTAGGGCTTTGAAATTTGGCACACATCTCTCATATTGCCAAATTAGATTAAAAAAAAAATTTTGTTAAAATCCGCCCACAACCACGCCCACCTCCCATATAACACAAAAATCAAAAATCATCCTACAGTAACGAAATTTTCTACAGTGTAATATTTTGTAAATATAAGCTTGTCCAGAAAAAATAAAGCAAATAAAAAAAATTAAATTAAAAAAAAAAAAATTAAGATTATAAATACGTTCTCATTTACTAAGTTTGAGATTTAATTTAAAAGTAGTCCTTTTGCATCTTCTAATAGATCTATGTGTTTTATTACAGTTGTAACTCTTACACTTGATAAAAGTGGATCAGAAGTAACTAAGAGTCTCTTTAAAATATCTTCATTAGTTGAAGTTCGACTGCATTTCCTTGCGTAACGAAGGCGATAGTTTCTATAATCCTTGTTACGAGCCTCCTGCGCCTCTTCAGAAAGATTACCGATAGGGAGAAAAGAACTTCTAATTATGCTTTCGCCATGTACCAGCATCTTATGTATTGTCACTGGCATATAATACCAGTTATACGTCCCAACAAATAGTCTAGCCGTATCTAAAGCATACTTTCCATATTTTACTGGGTCTATGCTCTCACCACAAGTAATTACTTCAAGTATTGTAGCCAGTCGTTTGATTAATTCCAGGTCAACCCCAGTTACCTCTGAAACTACCTCGGGATTTTTAAAAATTTTCTAGACGTATTTCCAGTATTTGTTGTGCCTAAACCCTGTTGAACATGGTCAACCCTAATACCCAATCTTTGGCGTAATTCTGTCTGAATCCTTTTCTTGTTTTCTTCTTTAAGTGGCTTGGTTTCCGCATTAGTAGACCACCTTTTAAAAGTTAAATTATACCCAATATGTAAAATAAATTCCATTGTTTTTATTCTAGCATGTAAGGGAGAAATTCCCAACTTAACTGCTTCCTGATTGCATGATTTTTTGACGACGGATTCTAGGTTGTTCATTTCTTTAGGGCTTGCATTACATATGTAACAGACAGATGATGCTTTACAACCAGTTGCTGCTTGAGCTATTTTTGTGTCTATCATGGTAAATAAAAGATTGTGACGTATTTCAATAACCTTGTCCTTTATAGTCACAAATGTTGGCAATATGTTGCTTATGGTTTCCTGCATCTTTTCGACAATTTCTTTGGTATGGTTTGCGGTTTCCTTGGCATATTCAAATTGAATCGGCCGACAAAACTTTGTGGAAGAAGGTCTAAAGTTCTTCCATAACGTGTCTGTTTTGTCTATAGTTTTAAGCACTAAAGGCACCATAGATACCATAAATAAATTTGCATCAGATATACCATCAAATTCGTTAGGTATGAACTGGTTGTATTGACTTTGATTTGACGAACCGTCACAACCCCATTTCGATGTTAGAGTCATTATTTCTGGAACATGAGCTAGATTTGTGAAGTTCCCGGCGGCCAAAATAATTCTTTTAGCTGTGTGATCAAGTAAACTTTGCAAATCAACTTGTGCAGATATTGGTGTAATAGTAATATTTTCCGGGTAACAATGCTTTTTTTCCTCCCGAACTCTATAATACGGTGGCAACACATCACATCCGAAATCTTTAAGCACATTTCGAACAACTTCATACTGATGCTTTGATAACTGTGCATCAACTAACATCGCCAACGCTTTTTGAGAATCTAAGTTTGTCTTCTTAATAGCTGCTGATCCAGCCGCGGCCTTTAATTCTTCTTGAGAGTACGTATCTCGAAGTTGTTGGACCTTGTAACGTTTAGCCCGTTGACTACAGTCTTCAAATTTCTTTACCGGTCGTCCAGCAATTAAACTACGTTTATTTGAAGTCCCGGGTAATAATTTATCAACCATCTCGATAGTAAAATTCTTATCCAGCCATACAGAATGATTTTTAAATAGTAGGTTTTTTTTCCTCTGGCACTGGTTCCATTTTGAATTGAATGAACTTATGTACCTTTTTTTAATTTGTTCTAAAATCAACTTCACCTTATCTTCACTAAAAGAAGGGAATTTATCCCTCAAAAACTGCGTCAACATATCACTTTTTCGCCCGCAACGAATAAATTCTTCAGTAAGCTGTCGATTACTTATTGAAACGAATGACATTTTGCAAATATTATTTGCAATATATATTTATACAAATAACACTTGTTATAAACTGTTAGATTTTTATTAAACAACGAATTTCGAAATTACACAAACGCTTCTTTAAATTATCAATATGTGAAGACGCGCAATAAATTAAACAATTGCGTCCGTTGTCACAACAACCGTTCATAGCTATCTTTGATCCTTATCCGCACGTATCCGCAGTTCATTTTTATACTCTCGCAACAAAGTTGCTAAAGAGAGTATTATAGTTTTGTTCACATAACGGTTGTTTGTAAGTCCTAAAACTAAAAGTGTCAGATATAGGGTTATATATACCAAAGTGATCAGGGTGACGAGTAGAATTGAAATCCGGATGTCTGTCTGTCCGTCCGTCCGTCTGTGCAAGCTGTAACTTGAGTAAAAATTGAGATATCGTGATAAAACTTGGTACACGTATTTCTTGGCTCCATAAGAAGGTTAAGTTCGAAGATGGGCAAAATCGCCCCACTGCCACGCCCACAAAATGGCGGAAACCGAAATCCTATAAAGTGCCATAACTAAGCCATAAATAAAGATATTAGAGTGAAATTTGGCACAAAGGTGATGAAGCTAAAAGCAAGTGCATTACATCTTGATTTGTAGAAATTCTGTCGCATTTTCTAGAATGATTAAGCCTATATTTCTTGTAATCTTTACTTTATGTATCGTCATTGGCATATAGTAAAATTCATAAAGGCTGACATATAACCTCGCAGTTTTCATGCAATAAATTTCAAATTTTTGAGGATCTATTGCTGCTTGACTATTGATTGTATTTAATATTATTTTAAATTTCTGCAATATCACAATATTTTATTTCTTTTGCCATTTCAAAATTTCGTGTTTTGTTAATTTTTTTTCACCCGTTTGCACTTCTCTCGGTATCACATACGACACATACGAACACCAAACCCTTTGAGGGTTTTACTATACTGACCTAGTACCATCACCCCGACCTGGAATTTCTCACCCCCCAGATTAGCTGTTGTACTGTGTAATTAGTTCAAATAATATAAGGCATCTAAACTAGTATTTTGTTGTTGTTGTATAACGAGAGACAACTCCAAAAAATAACAACAAAGCAACAAACCGAACAATAAAAAAAAAAAAAACAAAACAACGAAAAAAAAAATTCCAACAGACAAGGTTATAGCTATCTTTGATCCTTATCCGCACGTATCCGCACATATGCGCAGTTTTTTTTTTCGTTATCATATTCCTTAAAGTGTACATCAAATATTAGGACTAACTAGACCATGTAGGTACATGTAGCTAATTGTCAAATCTATAATTTTTATGTAAAAGTGTTTAAAAAATGGTTTTATTTTAAAACTTTGTCAAAATTGACATGAATTAGGCCTATGAAATGAAAATAATTATTTTATAATATATTATAATATATATTAGGCTACACTTTAAAGTCACTTCTTATTGCATAAAACGTCGAAATCCCTTACTTCTGTACTCATATATTTCTCAATATTTTTCACAATTTTCAAGAGATTTTTTTGTTTATTTGACTTTAAAAATACGTTGTTATGTCAGTGAAATGGCAATTCGCAAATAAGTGATAAATTAAACTATATTCATTGTCTAGAAAGACTACTGGAATGAGATTTTGTTAAAATTAGATAGTTAAAAATTACATATTTTTGCCGCCGATTACCCATTGTGCGACGTTGTATTTGGGCACTCACGGAGATTTCTGTTTCTCCACCCTGGTTGTCCCGAAACATTAATTCGCACACTCGGCTGTCTCCACGTGCATGCGTATGCAGTCGCAATCGTGCTACCGTGGAGGCGAGGATAACCGTGGCTGGACTGACTGGACTGATAATGGCCCGCACTGTTACGAACCTCGTTGCGGTTCGAACACAGATTAAGGCGGTTGGTGAAAGCGCAAGTCTTAGTTGCCAAGGTTGTGTTGCGTGCCTGTCTTTGATAATACATCGTGCATCGGCTTGACGACGAGTGTCTCGTCCACGCCTTCGCTTCGGATGGGGTGGCCGGCGGAACGAATTGAGTTCCGCTCGGTCCCGACAATGTCGCTGAGACGAATCGAGTCTCAGTCGATCGTTGCCATGCCGCCAATCCGAAAGGAAGTTACCAGCACGCCGAAGTCGGCGAGACGACTCGAGTCTGGCTCGATCTTGGGCGTGTGGTATGCGGGAGAGGCAACGTCTGTCAGAGCTTTGCGGCGGTTTAACTGTCGACGTCGGTTGATGTGGTTGATGGGGCTCCGAATACGTCGAGCCGATTGCCAATGAGTTCTCCTCCATTTCCGCTGCCTCGACCTGCTGTGCCCATGTCAATTCAATGATATCGTCGTCTTCTTCTTCGGCGTCTGAACTGATGCCATGAAGCATCGTGTGGTGTGGGTTGCCACAACGTTTGCAGCGTATTACGCTGTCGCATTCCTTCTTCGAATGGCTCAACGCGAGACAGTTGCTGCAATAGCGGTTGATTAATGTGGTCCTCAGCCTAGCTTCTGGGGACATCTGCCGGAACCTTGGGCACCAGCGAAGTAGATGGCTTTCTACGCACAGGGGGCAGTTGATTGTCGTCATTTTCAATAATTTTCTACGTCTGTATCGCCAAGCGGTCGCAAAAGAAGAGAGAGCGCGCAACTTTTTTGTTAGAGTTTAGTTGCGCGCGAATTAAACTTCGAAGAAACTTCGAAGAAGAGAATAGCTCTGGCGACACAGACGTGGCAAAAGAAATTGGGCGGGGGCCCAATAACTTCAAAAGATTTTGTTTATTACTGATTCTCGGCATTTTAGCTTTTTTATTACCTACAAATGAAAAACTTACAGACTTATGGTAATATTGCCACAGTTGCCAAAGAGCGCTCATTTAACTTGTGTTGCCATATTGCAAATTTACTATTTTTATATATGTAATTGCGACCTTAACCCATTACTTCCCAAGCATCGAAATCATTGGGATTTTTTGATAAAATTTGTAACTTGGGCTCTTAATACGTTAACACGTTCGCGGACGCAAAAAATTTTAGGGAGTAGCAAAAATATACAGGCAATTATTTTTGAAACTAGTTGTAACATCCAAAATCTAATTAGACATATATGTATTATAAGAGTAGTCAGAACATCGTATTTTAACCGTTATATATATGGGTGGTTATATTTAATTAAAAGCGTTAATTTATTTATTTGAATTATGCACTTATAGCTTAATACAATTGTCCTTAACGTATGATATAACCGGAGCGTCCGCTCTGGTTGATGCCAAAACTAAAACTGTTTGATCGTTCGTTAGAGTCGGTTAAGCTAATAATCGTTCTCTGTCTCTACTTGTTCGTTCGTTCGTTGTCTCGTCTCTTTTCTGTAGAAGCAGGGTTGTTATCTGTTACGTTCTTGTCCTGTAGCAACAGGGTTGTTATCTGTTACATTCTTGTCACGTCAAAGCTACGTCCACTTCTGGTCCTACGTCCGTCTGTCACTCCCACATATACAATGAATGCTATAGCATCCACGACGATATACATAGATAATATTTTTCAACCAGAATGACGTGAATGCTATAGCATTCATCCATAGAATACATGAGAAAAACAGATTTATTATAGTTTCATTAAACTTTTTATTTAACAATAGTTCTTTATTTGTCTACAAATATAAAAATGAATAAATTAAATCCATAATTTCATTGTATGTATATATGAAAACAAAACTAAATATTTCTGTCCATTATTATGATTGAATGTTTTTAGGATTCCATATCCGAATTGTAGGTATTGTGATCTTCAGGAGGTAAGTGCCATTGTCGGAAGCACTCTCCAGGACACAGTGGAGGTTTATTTACACAGTTCTGACATCGGTATGATGTGAATTTAATTATTTTTTGCCTGTAACAATATTTGCACTTCAGGAAATATGTTCTACGTTTGTAATTTAAAGGTGCCGGAATTTTTTCGTGATAGTGTGCATCTTGAAAATGTGTTGGCGGAGTAGATCTAACATGGGTTTGTGAGTTGCCATTATCAAGCAAAAAGTCACGACCATTTGAATTCTGTGGCATTTTTAAAAGCGTATTTATTAGGTTGTCTCCAAAATCAAGGAAACTAATATTTGAATCACTTATCTTTTTATAAATGTAATAACTATTCCATACAGAAATATCTAATAGATGGAATAGAACCTTCTTGTACCAACGAATAGATTTTTAGGTGTGGAATAATATGATATCATTTGGTCACATCTGTCCATGCCAGACATATTTGCGATATAATTAGCAATCTCGATTGGCTTTTTTTCGAGATACCATATTTATTCTGCACGTCAATTATTTTGGGATGGTTTTCCGTTGTGATACAGGGTACATCCCGCTTGTCTTTCCACTTACTTATATAGACGTTGCTCTGTCTTCTCCATATATGTTCTCCTTTTTTAAATTTTGTTTGTATTACAACTTTTAGATTCATTTTACGATTGCTACGTAAGGTTCCAGTGGTATGAGTTTTAAACCTTAGTAATCGTTTGCTCAGTCCGACACTATTATAGTAGTTGTCCATAAATAATGAATGGCCCTTCGATAAATATGGTTCCATTAGTTTCATAACCACAGAACCCACTACAGATGAGGAAGACACCTCATGTGTTACTTTGCCTTTATATATATCTAGATTGAGAGCATAGCCATCATGTGTACAAAGCTCATATAATTTAATTCCGTACTTATTTTTCTTTGATTTTATAAATTGCCGAAAATTTAGTCTCCCTCGATGCAGCATCATAGATTCATCTAACGATAAATTTTTTCCAGGTTTATATGCCGTTTGAAATGAACTATTTACACGCTTAAGAAGTTCGGAAATCTTAGATAGTCTATCATTAGTTGATACGGATTCACAATTTAAGCAACGCAATAGCAGTTCAAACCTGCGCCCGGTCATAAATGCCCCGAAAATCGGATAATACAACGGATTGTTAGACCAGTTTGAACGAATTTTAGGTGTCTTTATTTGAGACTGCAGCATACAAAGGCCAAAGAATATCTCCATTTCCTGCAAGTTTGTTTCTTTGAAACTCTGTATCCGGCAATTTCTCGTACGTATACGTGATAGTGACAGGAAATTTTTCGCATATTCATTTGTGCAACTAACAATTAAATTCATTATTTCCGTAGACCAAATTTTATCGAAAATCTCTTTCGGAGTTTTACAGTTTTTCACATCATCAGCTACACCCATTGAAGACCATTCAAAATGAAAGTCTTGTATTTCTGCAGTATCTTCATTCCACAGGGTAGTTGTCTCATCTATCCCATTTGAAATATTTATGTTGTTAGAATCTTCTGAATCAGAAGATGATGATGTTGATAAGCCCATATTGTTTGCCAAAAATATATTAGGGGTACACTCTCTAGAGTTTTCGCTGAATTGCCCATAGCCTATCACAAAGGTCTCTATCAAATTTACTGATTTCATTTCCAATTATTTCCGTAATATACTTACCTATATCTTGATCTGAATCAGAATCATCAAATAATCTCAAAATTCGCGTACGCTTCTTATTTGAATTCATATTTCTTCAATAAAGTTATACGATAATTAAAAAAAATGATGTTTTCGCTTTAATTTCAAATATCTAACTGAAGCAGATAATGAAATGTCTAATCACTTATAATGCACATTGTTGAAAGTAACGGGAATTTTCAAAAAAAAATGTACAATGAGAGAGTCAGGTCTCTATGAGAATTCTATGAAATATGGATGCTATAGCATTCACGTCATGTATTACGCTTCTAGTTTACTCAACGTGGCCGGCTTAAGGAAATTTGTAAATACACGGAGAAAAGATAAAATAATATGAATGTATCTAATGAACCAATTGGTCATTATTTTGAAATATGTATTAATTACAAAAACTTAAGATTGTATAAAATTAAATGAATAAAAATTGGCTTTAAAATTTGAATGCTATAGTATTCACGTCATTTTGTATCAGTATGAAAATGAATGCTATAGCATTCACGTCCGCGAACGTGCTAATATGGATTACATCAAAGTGGTCCGGATTCTCTTTTATTGCGTCCACTATATTTATCAAAAGGTCTTTCGTTTGACTTTCAGGCCAACGAAATGTGCCGTTTAGCCTTAATTTTTTTCTATTAAATAATCAATTGGATATTAATAATACAAGCCAATAATTAATTGTTATGAATTTACTTACCGCTTCCATTTCTTTTAAAACACCAAATAGACGCTTCCAGCTGATTGCGAATTTCGCAAAACGCTGTGGTTGCCACTGAAAACGGTCTCGCATATTTGCAAGATTGTCGTAAAATAAAATGTATGTAAAAATTAACAGCTGTTTTAGGACATTGCGAATTTGCGATGTTGCCATGCGTTCACGACGTTAAATGGGTACCACTATAGATTTTTCAAATTTTTTTTGCCACATTCAACTATCTTAGAGGCTTGTTGGCTGGTGGCTTAAAAAACTTTTGGGCTTTCCAAAGAGACTTCTGGTTGCCAGAATTTGGGCACAGTTTCTTTATATATTTTTCAGTGTTGTGTTCTTTCTCGCGTTTAAGCGCTTTTTTAACTTACGCACAGAAGTTTTAAGTTGAAGGGGAGCGACTAAACTGCCATTCGTCTAGCTCACCTTTTCTCATTTACAAGTTTTTCTGTTTCATTAGTGATCTTTCTAAAACTAACTGGCTTATTGTTTCCTTTTGGTGTTGAGAATACAGCTGCATTAGTTATTACATATGTCATTATATTATCTTATACTTTATCAATGTCTATTCCTGCATTTATTTTGCAATCAATATTGATGTGGCTGCTGATATATTTTTTATACTTCAATCAGTTAGTTTTATGAGATGTTAGAGATAACATAACCAGGTTATTATTCTTATTCATAATAATGTAGTATAGCTGTCGTCCTCCAGCGTTGTAATATCCACTTGCTATTCGCTACCTGTAATTTTAAAACGAGGTGGATAGTATACAGCCGTAAGGTTTAAGTCACAACCCCGATTTTTTAGAGATATTGTTGTAGCTGGTAACTGTGCTATAGCATGAGATTCTAGAGCATAGTGGTTTAAACGATTTCTAATCAACACTGCCGTACCACCCACACAAGTAGCACTTTTGGGTAGAGGATGTTTCTGTTAAGGCATTGCAAACTTTTCCGTCTACCATTGATAAAATTAAAGTGTGTCTCACTTCTACAAAGTTATCGCCATACGGTGCAATAGAGCAAGAAAGATCCCTTATCTCCTCTTCTACTCTATTTTTTTCTGCTACTGAAACTCCTGCGGACTCATTTTCAAATGACATTCTCAAAGGTCTGCAGAATCTGGTGGAAGAGGTTCGAAGATTTTGCCATATTATTTTTTCCTCACAAACAAATTTAACTGGAACAATGGAAGTCATAAAAACCGATGAATCGCTTGCTTCTGCTCCATGGAAAGCTTGTTTATACAAACAAGGACCTGAACTACCATCAAAGCCCCACTTCGTATACAAGCAGAATTTAGACAACTTACTTTTATCTAGAGTGACGATAACTTCATTTTGAAGTAATAATAATCGTTCAACAGTGTGATTAAGCAGGGCTTGCAAGTCTACTACTGCTAAGTTTTCGAAAATATGAGTGCTCTCAGTTCTAGGATAACATTTCTTCTTTGCAGATTGAACACCAGTGTATGAAGGAAATATTTTTGAAGCGGATTTTTTAACAACATTATACTGATGAGTTAACTGAGCTTCAATCAACACAACTAATGCTTCTTCATTACTCATTTTCGTTACTTTTGACTCGTGAAAACTTTGTATATATTTAGAAGCCCTTGATGGAGATGCAGTTGTCAATTCATGGACAAGCTTTGATGCCTCAAGATTTCCTGAAGCTCTTAAATTTACCTGTGTAGCGAAAGCCAACATGGAAAGTGGAGTTTTTTCCCGTAGCTCTTTAGTTTTTTTATATTTAGTGCGTTGCTCAGATAATTCAAAAAATGTCTCTTTCCGACCACGCTTATTTCCTCGGCAGCTAATAAAAGCAATGCCCGAATCTAACCAACTACGATTTGCTCTGAAAAAAACGCTCTTCTACTCTGTGTGATCGTGTCCAACGAGACTTAAAGTCCACGAAAAACATTCTCACTCGGTTATCAAAATCATCCATATTGTCATCTGTGGGCTTAAGTCGTTTTTTCAAGTCATCCTTTAAATATTGGAATCTTTCTTGAAAATATTGGCAATTTGAGTTCCACATAATATCATATAGGGTCTGGCGTGTTATAAAAAGCGAATTAGAATTTACTCCTAAAATGAAAAACAATCTTTTTAAAGAAAACCCGAATTAAGTTGCATTCCCTTCCACCATCTTTCGTTTGTAAACACTTCTGTTATCTACGTGACATGTAGGTTGCTGACAATATTATTACAAGAACAGTCACATACATGCATGTAAAGAAGTTCCGTTCTTTATTACATATGATTCGTAAAGAAAACAAATTACCTGCAATAAGAAAAACAACAAATAACATTAACCCTTAGCCACCTAACGCCGGCACAGTGACTCTACCGTTTTTTATTTTTTAAATATTCCCGTTATGCAAGCTGCGCAGTTGAAGTATGAAACTTCTTTTAAGTTAATTTTTTGTTAATATTAAATAAAAGGAACAAAAGAGTTATGTGCGGTTTTTGGTGTTTTATTATTATATTTATACTTTAAACACTAAAATTAAGTTAACTTTGACCGACGTTAGGTGGTAGAGTGTCTAAAAAAGACGTTAGGTGGCTAAGGGTTAAATGACTTCGGTACATACATTTTTCCATACTTTAGTAAGCTTGTTCTTATATTATTGCAATGAGTTTATGATGAAAAGTTGAATATTTTAAAAAAGGCACAAAGGGGCAACTTTTTTTTTTTGAATATTAGTCCAATATGCATAGATTATGGTAAATGCAAAATTATAATATATACACACGCACAAAAAAACATATGTATAAATAAACATGAAAAATACCAATTTTTTTAAGGTTTAAAACCAAAATCAAGTAATAATATAAACACACTTTTTTTCAAACCCAAATATACAATATAAACACTTGAACTACCTGAGGTTGAATGTTGTTTAGGCCAGCGCCTAACTTCTTTTTACCACCCCTAGGAGTATATAACAAACCATTGCCGGTTAGCTGTTAATAGTTTTCACTCAACTGTTAATAGCTTTCACTCAACTGGCAATGGTTTCGTTGAAAACTCCCACTTAGCAAGCGATTCTGCTAGTGAGCCTGAAGTACTTTTACTAGAGAGCGTTCGAGGCAAGACGTCGTCCACCGGCCACCACAACCAGCATCACCACAAGCACAAACCAGTAAGTAATTTTTGGTAATCACGATTTAATAAAGAACCAAGATTTTAATTTGCTATATTAAACACAAACTTTGTGGTTTCATTTACTAATACACTTCCTTTTTCCTGTTTCATATTTCCAACGATCGACGCATCGTCCGCGAGTGACTCGTCGAACGTTCGAGACATATTCATGGTCCTTCGAGCCGGATTGTGAATCTCCAATACTCTTCTGGCGAAGTTTGCAAGATAATTGTAATGGAAAAAAGTGTTAATCGGACTTTCTGAAAAGTGCGCAACTGTCAGCGCGTTGGTTGTGACAGCTACCATTATGTTTGAAAGATTCGGTATTTGGTCATTTGTAACACAGGTGACTCTTGACCATCTCTTTGTCTCAAGATTTCTGACATTGCCTCTAAAAACCGGAACCTTCCCATAGCTAAGGAAGTCTGCACTCTGCATTGTCTCATCTTTATTGATAATCAATCCAAGTTTCTTTGTTCCAGATTCAATTTGCTTCAAAATTGTGTCATTGTTCTTGATAACATTTTGTATGTTTTTAAGCAACTCTGCATCTGTCCGGTACTTCTGCAATTGATATTGGGTGCATATAACTTGATTGTCTCCTTGAGCTAAGCACTTGATTTTGGTGTTACGATATGTTCCTTCTCGTCTTATAACCAGGAGATTCAATATACTCCATCCTTTTTGTCTCAATCCTTCAAGTCCGCCAGCTTGACCATTCCAGCATACAAGTATGTCACTATTATTAATTATTTGCCCATTCGACACAGTTAGTAGATCTCCTCTACCCGTGTGATAAATCAGACTTTTCTCAAAAAACTCATGAGTTCTTTCAATCAGTCGAGGATAACCAAGGAACTGTCCCATCACGCGAAAGACTGGAGCTGTTGAATTGTATCTTTGATGGTTATTCGACTTTTCATAATCTATATGATTTGCAATTGAGATGTAATCATAGTTATCCAAGCCCTGTCCGTTGGAACTTTCCATCATCTTACGGATAACGGTGGTTAGGTCGTCAGCCATGGTTAAGCCATAAAACAGCGGGACAAAATGCTTCTTGATCAAATACTCTGTAATGACAAAATAATCCCGCAATTCCCATGACATTAAAGAGAAGAATCTTCTTTTAATTTTAATTTCTTTTTCTTTAAGCCCGATGACCAAGTGGTCGAGATCTAAACCGTGATCATTTAGATCTTGCAAAAACTTGTTCCAATTTTTTGATGGCCTTGATAATAATGTAGATAATACTTTTCTTGTTGGTATTGGGGTACCTGGTTTGCTCTGTATATGGGTTATAATTTCGGATCTATTCATTGAGTGACTTTTGTCTGAGTAAAGAATTGACGGATCAATCATATCTGGTACTTCAAAGCATGGGATGAGAGGTAACTTGTTCCATTTATGACCATAATTTTCAATAAAAAGCGGCGTGGGCCAAATACTCTCCTTGACAAATGGATGGATGGGATCACTCATCGAGAGCTTATTTAAATCGACCATCCATTTGTTCTTTTGTTTGAATTGATCCCGTAACACGATATAAGCTAGATCACTTGCTAACATGTTTGCATACTCTTCATCAATATTCTTGCTGCATGTTACCTGTTCATGTAGCTTTTCTAATCCGCCAAAGTAGTCTATATACGGGTGACCCCAGTGTCTGAAAGACCCGAAGAAAGTTAAAATCATCTCCACATTTGTTTGTTCTAAAATTAAATCAAATAAAGTCGATTCAATTTGATTTTCATTAACTAGATTATTTATTGATTTCTCAACATGCTCACGGAATGCAGAAAATTCCGGAATCTTTTCTCGTTGTAATCGGGCCATTTGCGTCAACCTCAAGTTGCATGTCGGTTCTATCATTTTCAATACATCATATGAGTTGTTTCCTAATAAGCTTAATATTTGGTCTCCCGCTTTATAAAATTCATTCAAGAGATCTGTTGCATCTGCTGGAAACTTTTCATCATATCTATTTGTCAGAGACGCTAAAGAGTGAAATCTAGCAGCATACATATCTTTTATCATTAGAGTGACATTTCGATCAATAAGAACCTGATATTTTTTGAACCAAAGGAACCCTTCTGTGAGTATAACCTCTCCAAAATTTGCACTTTTAAAAATAGAATATTTGATTTCCCCTTCCGAAATAAATAACACATTTAGATTATCTTGAGAAATGTTAATCAATTCGGTTTCATTTGCAGAATTGAGTATAAGTGCCAATACATGAAACTCCAAAAACAATTGTCCCCATTTTAATACAGAGGGGCGGAGAACTGTTTTATCCAAGATCGGAAAATCTTTCTTTAACCAGGTCTTAAGAAACGCTTGTACAACAATTCCTGTGTGACGGCAATCTTGGCTGATATTCCTCATCAGCTGTCTGAGATTATTACATTGCTTTTTAGATTTAAGTTTGCAATCCATCGATGAACTTGTGAAGAGGACAAAACATCTGATCTCAAACCTGAATGTAAAAGAGCCTTCTTTCTTTTATCCCATACAACTTTATTCCACCTTGATGTTATTCGTCCGTCCTTTAAGTAAATACTGAATTCATCTAATTCATCTGCGACTAGAGGAGAATTTAAGGCATAATCATGTTTATTTAAATATTCCATGCATGGGTTATTCTGATAGGTAATATATGTATATGTCATCTGCACTCTGTATGTCAGAGACTAGATCAAGATCATCAATCTCAATTTCGTACTCATCCATTTTGTATTGTGTAATTTAGAGATATTTGTGTCATGAATATGTCTCGAACGTTCGACGAGTCACTCGCGGACGATGCGTCGATCGTTAAGAATATGAAACAGGAAAAAGGAAGTGTATTAGTAAATGAAACCACAAAGTTTGTGTTTAATATAGCAAATTAAAATCTTGGTTCTTTATTAAATCGTGATTACCAAAAATTACTTACTGGTTTGTGCTTGTGGTGATGCTGGTTGTGGTGGCCGGTGGACGACGTCTTGCCTCGAACGCTCTCTAGTAAAAGTACTTCAGGCTCACTAGCAGAATCGCTTGCTAAGTGGGAGTTTTCAACGAAACCATTGCCAGTTGAGTGAAAGCTATTAACAGTTGAGTGAAAACTATTAACAGCTAACCGGCAATGGTTTGTTATATACTCACTAGGGGTGGTAAAAAGAAGTTAGGCGCTGACCTAAACAAATGTTCCATATTAACTTTAAATCTTTCTTTGGAAATTATTACTAAAAAATACTTTAGTCACCGACGAAATTACACAAATCACCTCTTGCTAACAAACTTGTTATAAATAGTCAACTTTGTGAGCTTAGTGTTGGAAAACGGTTAAGGAAAGAACAAAAATACTTTAAGTTAGTGATGTGAAATATTGTCTAATTTTACGTGGTACCAAATACATTAAACATATTTCAATTTCATTTTTTGAATTAATTCGCTAAATCAGTGTGAAATAACCCAGTGTGCATCGATTCATATCGTGGAGCATTATAAATTTATGAAGCACTAAACATGCTAGTACGATTTTTTCAGCATTTTCAGGATGAAACTCCATTGTTGTTCTTAGCACTCTCCACCTCGCTGTCAAAATCCCAAACGCATTTTCAATAACGCGTCTTGCCCGTGTTAGTCTATAATTAAAAATTCGTTGAGCTCTTGTTGTATTTACACGTGATACGGTGTAATGCGGAAAGCGGGTGGGAAGATAACGGAAGTGGAGTATCAGGTGGTACTGGCAAACGATTTTCTAACAGATCTTCGCCAAGTCTCGTAGCATAAAAAATACCTCCATCACTCTGGCTTCCGTCAGCTCCTACGCTAATGGCTGTAAAAGTGTATTTAGCATAGCATGTTGCCAACAGTACAATGCTGAAAAACTTTTTATAATTATAATACATGGATCCTGAATTTGGAGGGCATTTTATCGCAATATGTTTTCCGTCGATCGCACCTACACAGTTTGGCATGTTCCACATTTGCGCAAAGTCGGTCGTGATGTCTTTATACTGTTGTTGCGTGGGTTCACTCAGATAAATTGGTGAAAAATAGCCTCACATGTCTCCAGCACTATGTTTCTCACAGTGGTCTTTTCGATTTTGTAGCTCCATGCTAATTTTTTGAAAGGAATTCCGTATGTTAAGTACCTAACAATCACCTTACTAAATATAACAAATGGAGTAATAATCACATAAACTTACAGAAGTGTGAGGGACAAACGCTCTTCGCCATGGATTTGTTCCTTGAATTTACACATTGAAGGTGCCATTAACTTCAAAAAAGCATCATACAACTTCCTTTTCATTCTTGTGGGGGCAAACAATTATTGTTCATCCATATCTTTTATTTTCAGGAACGTTTTTTGATGGTATCCGTTTTGGAACCTATTAACATTAATAGGATGGACACGCCATCGCCTTCTTCGCTTGAATTGTTTTTTTTAGCATATAATGCAATAATATTAAGAAATAATTTATCAATTTCTTCATCACTGCTCATTTGATTTAATTTCTTTGGCACTTTTGAAATGAAAACAAAAATTCCGAATGAAAGATCAGCTGATTATGGTTATGGCACCAATAATCGATAATAGTAAATATCGTTACGGTTATGACAATGGTTATGGGTATGGCGATATGTTATAGCACCTCTAATTCTACCTTTATGATGTGATACTTTCCAATGACGAGTGTTAAACGTTGTAGCAGTCCACCGGTATCAGCTGGTAGTGTTTTCTTCTCAAGGGCATTACGTGCGCTCTGTAATTGTTTATCATTTTCACAACCTGAGATCTGATCTGGATGATTTGCCAAGATGATTTGATTATATTTGTCGACCGTAGCATTAGAATATGTCAGTCGAATCCCGTGAGGACATAATTGATTGGCTTCTTCTTCTTGTGAGGTATTGATCAAAATAAAACACCGTTTATTAACCGAGTATATTTATATTTAATTGTGAATATTAGAATGTTTAATTAAGTATATAATTCAAGAATATTAAACGTAAAGCTCCAAAAACCAAAGTTACGCGTCTTACTTCCTCGCGTTCGCTCTCGATACTCTCTCGCAAGCATCCCTCGTCTTGCCACCTGTTGCTCATTTAGTAGGCTTGCCATCTGTCGTTGACATTCTGTCATAAATTTTGATTCTACTAACGCAAGTTCTTCATCATTTAACTGAACCCCATTCCAGATTTTCGTTAGAATGGTCGAAAAAACCACATTTGCTTGACGCATGACTTGTGTGAGTTCATGCAATTTGAATGAACGCCAAGTTTGCGATCCAATGTAATGTTTCGATTGTTTGAAAATTAGTGTAGCTTTCACTGGCGGGAGTTGTCTCAAATCCCCAACTATTATCATGTCTAGTCCCCCGAAAAGTGCATCTGAATTACCTGTTATAATTTTCAATCTCCTGTCGACTCTTTCCAGAAGCTCTGCTCCAACCATACGAATGGAAGTGGCTGAGGAACCGCTCCCATAATATCTTGATTGTCACTGTCACTTATTTTATTGTTTGTTTGAATCACTATTCACTGTGTACTAATACTACAAATAGTACGTCAATATAATATAGAACACGAATTAATTAGTAAATAAACACTGTCTACACAAATGATTCTGTGAAGTCTTAACTTTTCAACGGCTAACGCAGAGTATTTCAACCAAAAGTCACACAAAATAGTTGGGAATTCGCAGAAATGAGCGTTAAATGATTATCACAACCTTTTCCGAACTCGTATAAGAAGTATTCAGCGACGGGCTGTTTAGCTATTATTCTCACTATTTGTTCCCGACCACAGTGAACTAATGGGATCACTTGACTTAACGTTGCCCGTTGTTCACCACTTGTACAGTCATTGCCTCTAATGGTCTCAATATACTGAGTGTTTCCATGATATCATCTTTTTCCTTAGATGTTATCATTACCGGTGCCTTAGAATAGTTGAAGAGTATTTGGTTCATATATGAACATAGTTTATTGAACCGTTCAAGCATGTAGTAGGTCGAATTCCAACGTGTTTTCACGTCCAAAATTGGCTTGCATATTTCGAAGATCATCATTGGCTTTAACACTTCTTTTTAGCCACTTAACTATTTATTTGCATTTTACAACAACTGCATTTACTTAGGGTTGTTCAGTGAGTTTTCACATACCAAATTGAGGGTGTGTGCAAAACAAGGAATATGGCGTTTTTTGCCAAATTAATCTGTACTGCTTTTACGATGTTTGCACCATTGTCGGTCACTACAGTCATTACTTGTTTTTCGTCAATAGAAAAGTATTTCAAAGCAGCAATGAGAACTTCGGAAATATGTGATGCAGTATGTGCTTCCGTTAATTTATAAACGCCAATTGTTCCATTAAATTGCTTCGTCCCATTTACACCATGAATGGTCACACCAAGCATGCTATTCATTTCTTCATCAGTCCAGATATCTGTTGTTAAACTCAAATATGAAAAAGCTTTTACCATCGCAACACATTTTTCTTTTTCTTCATCGTACATAGGACCAAATCCTTAATATTGCCTGTATTTCATTTATACAGGTCTTACAAATTTGACTCGAGCTACTTATCCGACTCGAATAACTAACTGTTTGAACTGTAATATCAAACTGTTTGATTTGTATGATCAAACTTTAAACTCAAATACGAATATTTAAGTTCTTACCACTGGTGGGGGGAAATGAACAAGTCTTTTCTTGAGTGAGAAATCTTTCATTCTAATTTTATTTTGATATTTGTAAGCCTTATATACTATTTTTGAAGTCTTACTTATCTAATTATATATATGTGTATGTTGACATGTACTGCACACCACATGGGGTTGTCTTTAACTATACAATTTAATACATGTGTGTTATCATATAGTTTATGTTGCATGGTTTGGGTTGTTCTCAAGTGCACATGTGCATTTTTAATCAATTGTCCAAACCTAAATAAATATGTTTGTATTTTATTTTTTAAGTGCATGTGTATTGCATATAAATGCATACGTGTCTCATTTAAATGTATGTGTGCTGCATATAAGTGCATATATATTTTTTTACTTGCAAGTCGAAAATATGCCGCCACAGTTGATTGCCCTTGTTATGGCATTTTCCATCACTTTGGCCAGAAATTCCGGCGATAGGTCCTCACATTCTTGACGGATATTGTCTTTAGAAGCTGCAAGAGTCTGAGGCTTGTTGACATAAACCCGCATATCGGTTGTGGCACGTGCAGTGTGTGCCGTTGCACCGTCCTGTTAGAACCACATGTTCTCCATTCCCAATTCATCAAGTTGCGGCAAAAAGAACTCGTTGATCATTGCTCCGTAGCGCTCACCATTCACAATAACCGTTTGGCCCGCGATGTCTTCGAAGAAAAAAGGTCCGATGACTCCTCCAGCGAAAACAGTACACCATACAGTGACTTTGAGCAAGTGTAATGGCTTTTCGTGGGTTACACGCGGATTTTCAGTGCCCCAGAAGCGTAAATTTTGCTTATTTACGTACCCGCTAAGATGGAAATCATGATTATTTTTAATGAAAAGCCATCTTCCTCTTGGTGGTGATTAAGGATGGCTTGAGCGTATGTTAGACGCGATTGGCGGTCAGCAGCTAACAGCTGATGCATCGTCTGGACTTTGTACGGAAACATCTTCAAATCTTGTACCACAATTCGCTGTAAACACCGTCGACTGATACCCATGTCGTCTGGTCGATGTCGACGGCGCTTCCATGACATCCTCGGCAACAGCAGCAATATTCTCTGCAGAACGGCTACTCCGGAGTCTGCCACGCCTCGCAGCATCTCGTGTTGGGCCAGTCTCTTCAAGGCGAGCGGCTAAACGTCGCAGTGTTTCGTTGTGTTACAAATATAACTTTATTTAGTGTGAAACGATCGTATTGCAGGCAGTACATAAACGAATAATTCCAAAATGGAAACATCCCACTTTGTCAGGGAGGCTCTCCCATAGTTATGTGTTTATTTATGTACCTTCTGCCATGTGTGAACGGTATAATTCATTACAATACAGTGAAACTTCGATAAGTCGTAACCTCGATAAGCGAAAAACCTTGATATTTCATAGTATTTCTTCGGTCCCTAGAAAAATTCGCGAAAAATGCATATATTTCGGTCCTTTTGATAACTCGTATTTTTCTTGAGACAAAAATTGAAAAATGTGTATCAAAACCACACTGCAATGGAACCTTTGAGCAATGTGCAGACTGAATTTCTCCCACCTAACACCACTTCAGTTTTGCAACCACTCGACAAAGGCATAATCAAAAGTTTCAAAAAATTGTACCGTAAAGAAGTTGTTGTTAAACTGCTTGAAAGCATCGAGGAAAAAAGGATTATTCCATTTCGATTTATGATGCAATGAATATTGCTCATAAAGCCTGGACAAATATCAGTAAATCGACTATTAAAAACTGTTTTCGAGCTTGCGGTTTTGTTAAGGATCAAAATGTAGTCGTAATCAGCGAAGATGTACTTCACATAGCAGAGTGGACTCGTGTTCCACAAAATGCAGAAACACGTGTAAACTTTGATGACTACATTCATGTTGATGATGAGTTGGTGATTACTGGAAGCCTCAATGATGATGAAATTCTGGGTTTCGAAAACATCCACGATGAAAACGATGAAACATTTGAAATTCCCTCAGTTTCCACAAAGGTTGCGAAAGCTTCAATTGAAAATTTGCGTCTTTTTTTCATGGCATCAAATGTTGAAGACACTATTTTTAATGACATTGTAAACATTGATACATAAAATACGCCAAAATAATGTCCGTCAAAAACATATTACGGATTTCTTTTAAAATGAACACTTTTCTGAATTTTTTTGTACAATTTTTCAAAATACATACATACATATATTGATTGAATAACATATGTACTTTATATTTTAAAATTTAAATATGTACAATCATTTCTTGTTTTTTATGTAAAATTGAAAAAATAAATAAAAAAAACTCTATAATTCGTATATTCTGTATGTTGCCTCTATAAGTTGTATAACTTGATAACTTGAAAAACTCCATAACTCGTATTTAAATTGTGGTCCCTTGCAAATACGAGTTATCGAAGTTTCACTGTAGTAAGATTTTTCTTGTCCTATTTAACATACACAGTATCCGACAAAACTATGTATACCCCATGAAAGTTGAAAAGAAAATTATCATATCTTTTGAAAGTGAAGTTAATTTTTTTGCCTCACTTCACATACGTCAGCGCTATTCATTATGGAGCCTTGAAGGTTTTTCGCTGGCGACTGTATGGAAGGCCACCTACCATACACGTCGTCAAACTCTTCATAGAACTCCCAGCTTGTTGCTGCCTCTCTCATAGTCTGCCCGTTTCGCTTCTTTATGCGTTTGCATGTCGCAAATAAATTTAAAAATTTTCGTTGCATAAGATCCTTCGATTGTGGAACATCCGCATTGACTAAGCTCATTTTACGCCGAATATGATACTTTGCAATATTGTCGCAGTGATTGAGACTCGAACATCCCATACCTGACCTTATATTTTGAATGTAGTTTCAAAATTACGTTCATCGGATGAGAAATTCCAAATTTTACTTGCCCCAAATGACGGCAGAACTAATTTTGAACCATCTGAATCACCGGCACGAAGGGATAATAAAGGTTCGGCGGAGTATTTAGAGGTTACAGCACAACTATTCCTGATGCCCAGCACATGCCGAAATTTCAGCGCCTGACAATATTGACATACTTTATCCATTGCACCGTTAGCAATCCTTGAACGAGCAGAGTAGTTAGTATCTGATGTATATTCGGAAGCAAAACGAATAAATGGTGCAAGTGTTAGTGAGCGGCTGGTTTGATAACCATTTCCTAGATGAAATCCAAACTTTTGTAGGTGTTTGCTGATATTTCGCTGATAATGTATGTAGTTTAATAGTTTTATTAAACGAATATTTATTATGTTTTATTTGTAGTTTAATAGTTTTATTACACGAATATTTATTATAAAACAATTATAGTAATTTGTTAACTTACAACTGCGCACATGTAGTAATAATCAATTTTATGTTGGCTCTTTAACTTTCAATATTCAACTTGATGTTGGCTCTTTAACTTTCAATCTTCAACTTGATGTTGGCTCTTTAACTTTCAATCTTCAACTCCCGTTTTCTTACCACGCGTTCGTCAGGTTCGTTCAACGTTTTTCAGGGTTGTATTATTAAGTACATATGTTCTAGGTCTTTCGTCCACTGCGGTGTTGCCGTCCTACATTCGGCCCTCCTGACGCCTCATTCGGCTCGAATGATGACTCAGGTTGAGCCGAAGGCTCCCATTTTTTCATGTATTCCGCAATAGAAATTGTACGGCCGGGGCCTTCGTGGTCGCCTACTTTCACTACCTCATACCTACCATGTGCCAAAACTTTGCTTACTTTATATGGACCTAGAAATTTCCGCTTTAATTTTAATCCCGAACCAAACTGTGTGCGCTTAATGGCGACTAACTCGTTTGTCCGGTATTTCGTCTCTTCCTTTCTGTTTTTATTGAATGATTTACGATTTTCTTCTTGTATTTTGCTAATATTTGATTGTGCTGCTTTACGCACATTCTCCCGTTCCTCGTCTAACTCTTTTATATTTGCTTCTTCTAATAATTCGCTTAATTTAGGGTCAGAACCTACTCGCATCTCAACTCCGGTTAATAACTTGAAGGGTGTAAACTTTGTACTCCTAGGAGGAGTATTGTTTATTGTCTGCTGAATACGCTCTATATGTTTATACCAATGACCTGAACCTTCTGAACAAAGCTTAGACAACATCGGAATGATAATTCTATGGATGCGCTCCACCTGGCCATTCCCGCGGGGTACACCAGTGGCAATGACAAGATGTTCAATCCCTTCTTTCTCGCAGTATTCCTTAAAAGAATTTGATGTGAACGCTGCACCTCGGTCGGATATAATGCGTTTCGGATTTCCAAACAATGAAGCCTGTCGGCTAAGCCGGTCTATAACAATATCTGCTGCTGTATTTCTAGTCGGATAGAGCCAGACGAACTTTGAAAACCCATCAACCACGACAAATATGTAACTATATGACTTAGTGTTCCATTGGACCTACATGATCGACATGGTAGGTCCCTAAAGGTCTGTCTGCCTTGTCTATCGGTGTAAGGAATCCTTCTTTTTTCCCCGACTTACTTTCACTCACAATACATTCTACGCAACTACGAACTACATTCGTGACTTTAGCGGTTATCTGCGGAATATAGAAAGATTTCTCAACTGCATCTTTAGTTTTGTTAATTGAGAAATGAGCCTGCCGGTGTGCCATCGTAATTATTTCGTTTTCCATAGACGATGGAACGACTACAAGTTCCTTAATGGGATCTTTGAAGAGAATTCCTTGCTTGAGATAAAAATCTTCATAACTATTTTGCTCTAACACTGCACATACCGCTCTAACCCAGTGGTCTCCCTGCTGAGCTTGTTTCAACCTATGTATCAGGGAGTCTTCTAACATAAGACAGGACACCCTACTTAGTGCGTCCACATGTCTCATTTTTGACCCACTGCGGTGTTCTATCTCATAGTTATAGTCCTGCAGAAACATAGCCCAGCGAGATACTCTTAGCGGAATATCCCGTTTCTGCATTGTACATGCAAACGCGTTACAATCCGTCACTATCTTAAATTTTATACCCATTAGGTAAACTCGCCACTTTTTGAGAGCCTCTACAATCGCTAAAACTTCATGCTCGTAAGAGTGGTACCTTTCTTCAGCCGGTTTGCACCTACGGCTCATGAATTGAACAGGATGAAATTCCTGATCATCCGTGTCCTTCTGCATTAAAACAGCTCCGTGTCCGTAAATACAGGCATCCGCGTGCACTTCAGTGATTGCTTTAGGGTCGTACAGCTTTAAAACAGGGGCTTTCATCAGAGCCATTTTTAACTGCTGGAAGGCAGTCAGCTCTTCGTCCCCCACTTTGAATTTTGAATCTTTCCTCAAAAGGTCAGTAAGTGGTTTCGCTACCACTGCGTAACCTTGTATAAACCTTCGGAAATAAGATGTCAAACCGAGAAAGCGCTGTAACGACTTCTTATCGTGTGGCATAGGAAATTTCGCCACGGCTTGAGTTTTTTCTTCCGACGGTGCTATGGTACCGTTCTCTAAAATATACCCTAAAAAGTCGACTCTACGCACGAGAATCCTACACTTGTTCCACTTTATTTTTAGGTTGTACTCCGACGCTCTATTTAGAACACGTTCCAGCTTTTGGACGCCCTCATTCAAATCCTTAGCGGGAATAATGAGGTCATCCATGTAGCACACAACTGTTCCATCCTGGATCATGTCTCTTAAAACAGCAAATACAAAACGCGAAAATACAGCAGGCGAGTTTGAGATTCCAAACGGAACATAACAAAATTCAAACTGATCGTTATGTGTGACGAAAGCTGTGTATTTCCTTGAGCTCCTCTCAACCGGAACATGGAAAAACCCGTTAGCTAAATCCAGAGTCGTAAAAACTTTAGCTCCCTGTAATCTTTCAATAACATCGTCTAATAGGGGCATCGGAAAATTATCTCGTACGATCTTAGTATTTAACCGCCTGTAGTCGCAACAGAGTCGCTTACTACCGTCCTTTTTAGACACTAGCACAATAGCCGATGCATATTCTGACGAACTATGCTGAACGATCCCCTCTTCCAACCATTTCGCTACCTGATCATCGACGACTTTTTTGTCAGCGTATGACATGCGCCTAGGCCGCTCATAAATTGGAATATCATCCGTCAATAAAATTTTCATTTCTATTGGAGATTCCCCCGTCTTTTTCGGCTTATAACCGGTAATCAATTCTTTGACCCTATTCATATTGTTTACCTGCAAATGTGACAAGTCAACTTCCGGCTCGCTAACGTCACATTTTTCCACTATACAACACAAATCTTTGAATTCTTCTAGCACATCAACCTTCTGCTGTTTCGTTGCGTCCACTAATTCCCTATTGCGTAAGTCAGAATTTGTTAACGTAGTAATGCTTTGTGATGTACTATCTACCTCATTTTTAACCGTCTTTGCCTTGAATTCCGCCAAATCTTCCGATACAATCAAGTTTACATATTTGAGTATACTATTACCGACTATTGCTGAGTAATGCATATCACGTTCACGCACAGCGTGGAATGTAACTTCAAGTTGCAAATTGTCAACATGAACTGGAATGGTAAAACTACCTACAGTATCAAGGATACTACCACTAATACCTCTTAGCCGACGCTTATCGTTATTCAATTCAATATCTTCTCCTAACATGAGCAAGATGTCGTTACGTATTAAACAAAGGTCACAACCGGTATCGATTAATGCCGAAAAGGTTACACCCTTGCATGTCAAGTCCTTGAAAATGCACCTGCCAATTTCGCTAACTTTTGGGACTAGGTCCTCTTCCAATGTATTTACACTACCTTTCTCGGTTTTCACTGAAGCTTGTTTATCTCGACAATCGGCCGCACGATGTCCTGGTTGCCCACACTTAAAACATTTAGGCTGTGCCTGATTACAATCTTTTGCTATATGAGAAACATTACCACACTTAAAGCATCGTTTAACTTTTCCTTTCTCTGAGTCCTGATTAGCTGTCGTTACTGATTTGGGAGTTGTTTGATTTAAGCTTGAGCTGGTCACTTGCTGGCGACCAGATCGCACTTTCTCATAGACACGTATTTGCTCTTTCAACTCTGGTATGGTTTTTGCTTGATAAAGGTTGATTTTGTTTTGTCGTGAATCAGGAATACCCTCTACGAAATATTCAATTAAACTCATATCGTCAAGTTTAATTGCCTTACCTAACTCCATGAGACTATAAAGATACTCTTTATAATCTTCATTGTTACGCTTTCGACGATTTCGTAGCATACGGTGAACCTCGATGGACGACACTGTAATACCAAACTCAGATTTCAATGCCTGCGCTAACATATCAAAACTAGTAATTCCTCGCTGACTTCGTATGAAAAGTTTCGCTGCACCCTTAAGCAGCTGTTTAGCGTATATAAATTTCTGCAATGGATTCCAATGAACTGCCTCAGCATTTTCATTAAATTCGTCTAACCAATCCTCGATCGACGAAGAACCCGAACCGCTAAAAGACGTTAATGAGTCTTCAATATCGCGCAAAGTAAATGGCGTACGACTAAGTGTTTGGTAATGGACTTCACTTGGTGGTGAAGTGCCAGCGTCGCCATATTCGGAGCCCTCGTCAACGTCATCATCATTGTTAGCCTCAATAGTCAGGCCATAATGCTCGAAAAGTCTGTCTTGTAAGGTCATCTTTCGTCCTGTAGTCGGCAGCCCTAACGCAATTAATTTGGCTTTCAAATCATTTACATTCAATTTTAAAATTTCGCTTCTTTCCATCGTGGAATCTACGAAGCCAGTTACAATTCAATTTAAAATCACTTAAAAGCTATCAAGAGTATTGTAAAAATAGTTACACCGAATATCTTATAAAATAATTTGTCTTATTCGCATAAAAGTAATTTAATTAAATCATACAGCAATTTGCAATTGTACATAAGGCTTATACTACTTTAACAATTCACCTCAGCTATCAAAGTATTTATAAAGCTCTCTCGTATACAAAATTTCACCACTCAAATTTTCTTCTTCTGTTGCTTACAAGCAATCAAAATAAACTTTCAACATCTTAAGAATGTCATGAAGAATGAGAAAGATAATGACTTAGCTATCAGTTACAATTCAAATTTTCATTCTATTTCTTTTGCTCTTACTACTTTTCTATACTACTTGTACTCATCTGTAGTTCTGCTTGTCCAATTTCAATTCCGCTGCTTCGCCAAATGATGTTTCGTTGCAATTTTCCAATAAGAATTTTTCGATGTTTCAGCTACACTTCTTCTGCCAGTATTACAGCCTAGCGACGAGTAGATGATACGATGCCAACAATTCCACGAAGATGTTTGAATCAACGGAAAGTTATCTCGCAAGTACAGCGAGTGTTCAACCAACAACAATTTGCTTTTGTGCTTCCAGCCTTTTCCACACAAATATTCACTAGTGCTATTCGGCCACCGCCACACCAGCGCAATATTCGCCAACAACAATTGTTTTATGCTTTTCAGTCTCTGTGGCAACACACGTTTAGTACGCTAGCGCTATTCGGCCTCTGCCACGCCAGTACTCGTACTTCACCAACAAAAAGTATTTACGTTTTCAGCATCTGCCGCAATACACGATTAGTACACTAGCGCTATTCGGCCTCTGCCACGCCAGTACTCGTACTTCACCAACAAAAAGTGTTCACGTTTTCAGCATCTGCCACAATACACGATTTGTACGCTAGCGCTATTCGGCCTCTGCCACGCCAGTACTCGTTCGTTTCAGCCTCAACCACACAAAACAAAACTTGTTCACTTGCAATATTCAGCTATCGTCAAGCAAGAATTTGCACACAATTTGTTGATGTCTTTCTTCAAACAAAATATTAAGTATTTTTCGCTTTGTGCACTTGCATATTCTTTATGCTAGTATAGCAATATCCACGTCTTTGTTTTTTGGTTGGCCACTGCCACACACACACAACTGTTCGCGTTAAGCTCACTCCACACCTGACACCAATTTGTAGTTTAATAGTTTTATTAAACGAATATTTATTATGTTTTATTTGTAGTTTAATAGTTTTATTACACGAATATTTATTATAAAACAATTATAGTAATTTGTTAACTTACAACTGCGCACATGTAGTAATAATCAATTTTATGTTGGCTCTTTAACTTTCAATATTCAACTTGATGTTGGCTCTTTAACTTTCAATCTTCAACTTGATGTTGGCTCTTTAACTTTCAATCTTCAACTCCCGTTTTCTTACCACGCGTTCGTCAGGTTCGTTCAACGTTTTTCAGGGTTGTATTATTAAGTACATATGTTCTAGGTCTTTCGTCCACTGCGGTGTTGCCGTCCTACATGTATTCACATACTTCTACTGAATCTGCTCCTGTCATAAGGTCATCCATGTAAAAGTCTTCTTTTATTATTTTTTGTAACTTTAATTGGACACTTATTAGCGATTTCAATTAATGTACGCACTGCTAGATATGGTGCTGATGCGGTTCCGTATGTTACTGTTGCTAGCTCATATGCATCCATATTTTGCATATTATACATTTTTTCCACGTCAGCGGTGATAACAATTTCCCAAAGCTTTCATTTGAGTATGATATCGAATATGTCTCTTTGTAGTTTGGGCCATGTACACATAATATCATTAAGGGGTTTATATCCACTTGTAAGTAGAAAAATAAACACACGAGATTTGGGTTTAACTCAAATTATATAACCTTTAATTCACTTCAAGTGCTTAAACAATAATGATTTCCTAATCATAAGCTTACTTATGAGCTTATATCTCTGAGTATAAGAGGCGTAGTGTGAGAGAGGCGTTTAGGAGTTGAGTTACACATATCTTGTCGCTTGTAAATTCCAAAATATGTGTTTATTATTAATTTTTTTTTGGAGAGGCTTTTTATTGAATATATGTGTAGAAAATAGTCTGGTATTGTTTTTTATTATATTCAATATTACAGTTTTGGTTTGAAATTTAAGTTTTCGTGCTTAACATTTAAAACAATCTTATTATTTAAACGTCAAGTGTTACTCGCCGCGCTGTTCGACTTCGACTGTGCTGTTGTCATATGTTCTTGTCCGTGTTAGGGTCCGTTTAATTAGTTTCGTCAAGTTCGGTCAAACCGTCAGGGATGTAATTATTGGTATCAGTGAAAGAAATAAACACACGTATCTACTAAAACTATTTATTTATTTAAAAATTGTTCAGAAATATTGTACATTATAGGTTATCCATACAGTTATGTTTTGCTATCGTTATGCCACGAGTATTTTGAAAACGTGTTTTATAAAAAAGTAATTATGGCTTCTGATGCTAAATTCAACTCCTAGAGATGTGTTTAATATTGAGGGTTCCGGATTGGGTGTTGCACCCCACGTTTATTAACATGAGGACTGATCACTTTACAGCAAATCAGCCCTCACTTTATACACAACTTTTGCATGTTTACAATTAAATATGTTTTTTATAAAAATTGTCTTACAAAATAGATGATGAGATGATGATTTACAATTTTGATGAACGTGGAATGATGTGCCCGATTGTCTCTGATTTGATTCCAAAAAAATGTCGATGAATGCACTTATACACTTGATGATTGAAAAAAGAAGAAGGAAGAACCCAGCCACATTTTCCATTTATAGCGTGGCTAGAGTGTTCTAACTGGATAACAGTGTGACCCGAGTGTGGGCAATGCATTGGCAATTTTATAATAGTGTGACTAGAGTATGGGCAATGCATTGGCAATCCGTAACAAAATGCCATATCAAAAACAAAAAGAAAAAATAAGCAATCATCAGATTCTATGATGCTGGCTACATGTTCCATATTTTTATATTAACCGCGATCCCGAATGGCAATATTTATTGAACGTTTATTATGCAATGTTTACGTATTGTAGGTCTTCGATATTGTCGCGAATTTAAAAATTGAAAATAAAATGAAATTAAAATTGCAAAATAAATTTAAATTAACCATCATAAATATATAACATAAAAAATAAAACTATGCGTTTTTATAAGCAGCACTATGTGCTTTGTTGAGCTTTATTACAAAACTGAAAAACTTAACTTTAAAGTTTATAAGCTAACCTATGCTTGAGCCGGCCTACGTGACCAAAGATGCTTGGTCAGCTAAAAGGGTTTGCGCGTGTAGCGCTCACCTGCAGCTATTTGGTTTTGGGGGAGAAGACATCGTTGCGCGTGTTTCGCTCACTTAAGAATTTAGCGGATGCGCGTTTAGCGCAGTTGCACTTTGGTTGTAATAGGACTCCAAAGTATGCAAACGGTTTGTATGTTTCTAGCATATAATGTGGGAATGGAATTTATGAAGAAGTTCATAAAATATTGTGTTAACTCCTCCCTCCGAAATATCAAGCGTCCCCGCTTGATTAATTAAAAAATGGGATGTCGTTAAGACTTCTATGCTGCGGCCTTTTAATTACTGGCATTTGAAATGATTCCGGTTTGCTAATAATTATTTCAGGCTTTACGCGCTTTTTGCATCTGAAAATTGCAATTATGGTAAGTACTAGGGCTAATAGCCCAAAATGAGTGAATAAACTGGATTTCACTAAAAGATTCAGAGAACTTATTTTTTTAATGTTTTTTATATTAAGCTCTTTCATAAGTTTTAAGGATAGAACTTCCTCGAACTCTGAATTTGAGTTTGAATGTTGGATTAAAGCAGGCAGTGGTCTCAAGCTATGTTGTTCTAAAGTTGTAAAATTCATGTTATTTATTCTTATAGTTTCATTAAAGATTCTTATCAAATATGATCCTCTTAATTTTCTAGTATTATTATTTGTAGTAATATTTCCTTCGAAATTATTTAAAAGTATTAATCCATTATTTATTTCTACAATATTTTTAACATGTTCCGTATTTGTTACGGTGCACTTATATGGTTTATTCCTTATTAAATTTTTTATACAATTTTCGTTTTCCAAATTAACAATTTGGGTTTGTTTGCAAATTTGTATTTCATTTATTATTTTACAATCTTTTTCTATACCATAATATTCTTCATTACATTTCAGTATTTTTTCAAAATTTATCTTTAAAATAGTTTCGTTTTTACTTAAAGGCTTAATTATAATAGATTTGCAAATTTCTTTACCGGTTTTCGGTATTTTTATCATATAAATTAGTAAGTTTTGTTTTACAGCAATTTGAACATCTGCAAAATTCAGAGATTCTTCTAACGAACCAAATTGCAGATTCTCTTCGACAAAAATTTTATTTATTCTATGAGCTTCTTGATTGTTAATAATAACTGAGTTAATAATGTTCGCTTTAGTTAAATGAATTGCTCTTTTAATATTTTCTAACTCATCTTTGATTATGTCAATTTTAAATTTATATTGAAGTATTAGGGCGGTTTGAAGTTCGTTACTACTTCCTAGAGACTTTATTATTGAGTTGCTAATTTCTGTTATATTGTTTATTCTTTCTAAAATGTTTTTGTTGATTATTAATTGTTGGTTGTTATTCTCGATTATTTCTTTAAATTTGCTGTTGATGGCTATTAAATCGTCATGGTCAGGGTTGCCAGCTATCCATTTCCAGGCTGATCCTATGTAGTCTAGTGATCTTTTATTTTTGTATTTAGGTAAAATGTTATTAATTGTTATGTTGATATTACTGATTTCGTCTGTTATAAATGGGTAAAGAGGGTTGTTAGCTGGAATGTTTCGTATGAAGTTTCTGTTCAGTTCCCGTAATATTGTAGAGTATTCTGTTATGTTTGTCATGTGGATAATCCGGTATGTTCCTGTTTGAATTTTGCCAATTCCTTCCTCCTTCATTACGATTTCTGACTGAGTGTAATCTAACACCTCAACCGAACCATCGCTTAAAATAAAGTTCAGGAAAAAGAGAGATATAAATATCATTTGCATTTTCCTGTGTTGATAGTGTTTCCTCCTTTGTGTGATTAATTTAGATTTCTCCCCTTGTAGTGGTATTTGTTGTATTGGTTCTATTTGATGAATTAATTTAAATCTTTCCTCTTGTAGTTGTATTTGTTGTATTCGCTGGATTAGTTTAAATCTTTCCTCTAGTAGTTGTATTTGTTGTATTGGTGCTTGATGAATTAATTTAAATCTTTCTTCTAGGAGTTGTATTTGTTGTATTGGTTGTATTTGATGAATTAACTTAAATCTTTCCTCTTGTAGTTGTATTGGTTGTATTTGATGAATTAACTTAAGTCTTTCTTCTAGGAGTTGTATTTGTTGTATTGGTTGTATTTGATTAATCTTTTCTTTTATAGTTGTATTATTTTACACTTGTTTAATTTATTCTAAATTTCCCCGTCACGCACTTTTTGTTCAATGTATTTGTATTAACTTATGCTTTTCGTTCGGCTGGGTTGATACTGCCCGTCCTTTTTCCGAAAGGTACTAAGGGGCCGAGTACGAAATGTTATTTAGGTTTAGTCCGCGAGTATAAAAAATATTATTATTTTTTCCTCACGGTCCCTGCTCGGGCGCCACATAAAAAATAAAACTATGCGTTTTTATAAGCAGCACTATGTGCTTTGTTGAGCTTTATTACAAAACTGAAAAACTTAACTTTAAAGTTTATAAGCTAACCTATGCTTGAGCCGGCCTACGTGACCAAAGATGCTTGGTCAGCTAAAAGGGTTTGCGCGTGTAGCGCTCACCTGCAGCTATTTGGTTTTGGGGGAGAAGACATGGTTGCGCGTGTTTCGCTCACTTAAGAATTTAGCGGATGCGCGTTTAGCGCAGTTGCACTTTGGTTGTAATAGGACTCCAAAGTATGCAAACGGTTTGTATGTTTCTAGCATATAATGTGGGAATGGAATTTATGAAGAAGTTCATAAAATATTGTGTTAACTTATACATAAAATATATGAACATTTAGCGAATTTAACGTATTCTAAGAATTCATATTTTATTGACACTAATCATACCAAGACCTAATATACAAGGTCTGCCGCAAAAGAAACAGGACTGTTAAAAAAAACAACAACAAATTAATATTTCTCAGAAGTTATGTTTTTTTACTCAAAGTAGTTTCCTTGTGCTTCGATACAGCGTTTAGCCCGGTCAATTAGCATTTCAAATGAGTGTTTAAGGTAATTTTTCGGAGTGTGAATATCGCCTTTTGGATAGCTGAAATGTCCTGAAACCAGTGTCCTTTCATGGGCAAATGAAGTTTTCCAAATAGGTAAAAATCACAAGGTGTCAGATCAGGTGAGTAGGGTGAGTGATTAATGGTTAATATGGAGTTTTTTGTCAAAAAATCAGTGACAAACGTCGACCGATGACACGGCGCATTATCGTGCAACAGGCGCTAGGACCCTGCCTGTTGTGGTCGAGCACGACGAATGCGTGACAAAAGACGCTTCATAACACCAAGGTAAAACACAGCATTAATCGTTTGGCCAGGTGAGACGAACTCTCGGTGTACAATACCCTCGGAATCGTAAAAGCAAATCAGCATTGTTTTTATTTTTGATTTCTGAATACGATTTTTTTCGGTGATGGCTCGTCTGGATGCTTCTATTCGGCACTTTGACGTTTGATTTCGGGATCATATTGAAAGCACCACGTTTCATCACCAATCACAGTCGAATATTTGTAGTTTATGTCCTTTCTCGACTCCTTAATTAAATCCTTACAATGTTGAATTCGTAGTAATTTTTGCTTTTCAGTCAATTTGTGCGGAACAAACTTAGAGCACACCTTCCGTAGACCTAATTTATCTATCAAAATGCGATGAATGGAGTCTTTGGTGATATTTAACTCCATTTCCATGTAACGCAAAGAAGATTTCGGCTCATTCTTAATAAATTCTTGCACTTTTTCAATATTGTTTTTGGTAAACACTGATTTTGGCTGGCCCGACTTCTGATCGTTCTAGAGGTCCTCACGACCTTCTTGGAATCGCTTAAACCACTCATGCACATTACTACGAGATAGGCACTGATCACCATAAACTTTTTTCATCATTTGAAATGTTTCAGTAAACGTTTTCCCAAGTTTAAAACAAAATTTAATATTTGCTCTTTGTTCAAAATGCATTTTACGACCGATGACCAAAAGCTGCTGTCACTTTTTGATCGATAACATCGATTGTAGTTATCCAACTGTCTTAAAATTTTTACGAAATGTCGACAAGAGATCAAACTTTTTATTTCATATACTTAAAAAGTTCTGTTTCTTTTGCGACAGACCTTGTATACCTATTTCTACCATAGCGGGTCAAATGACCCGACTGTATGTTTCATGCTTGAATGTATGAAATATGGATGTTAGGAAGGAAATAAAAATATAAATTAAATTTATTATAATTAAACAAAATAGTATTTCTATTACAAAAGCAAAAAATAAAAATTTTTAATTCATAGTTCATCGCATTTTTTTACATATAAGTGCTTCCATTGTACATTTTCCGCAAACATATTTTTTTACATTTAGAGGAAATTTTGTTGGTTTTATTTTCTTTACAGTATCCTATTTGACATCTCATACGTTTATAAGCATCTGTAGTAGACTTAGACAACGATCCTTTCGTATTTTTTTCTTGTTTTGGTTGTCTCAAGATATTTTCTCCTGTCGTTTGCTTGTACAAAATCCCTTTAGTTTTACATCTGATTTTGAGTGAGCGTACACATCGTCTTTTAGTCTTTTCATCCTGGGTAGGGAATCTCTTTCAACAATTGATGTCCCCATTTTATACCCTAATGGTGATGAGAATGGATCGACTAATGTTTTTAATAAAATTTACCGATTCATTTTACTTTGTGCAAAAACTTGATTAATGGACCTTGACACTACTCGAGGTCCTGGCTTTCGTCCGATGATGATGACGAGAGGAAGTTGTCCTCGTTGCAGATTTCTCGGAATGTCGTGGGGCGGCGTTTTGGTTTTCATTTCGACGAGTATCGACGTCGGGATGTCTGCGGAGTCGGTGTTATCGGTGACGGCTTTTATTTTATTCAACACTACAAAATTGTGAAGAGCCAACACAATTGTTTTGTAATTCTTTGGGTTAAAGTCTATGACCTTTCGTAGAACACGCCGTCAAGCGGTTAAAATACCAAAACTTTAGCGTTAAAAGCCTTTATTACTCCAATGGTATCCAATGACTCTTATATGAAATACAATAACACTTTGAAACTTTGGTAGCGTCAAAAGTTGCTAGAATAATAACTGTTCAGTGACATGAGAATCGTAACTTCAATTCAGCTAAACATCTGTAAAATTGTTCAGTGGCAAAACTCGTAACTGCAATTCAGCTCAACAGCTATAACCAGAGAACGTTTTTGCTAACTCGGTCGAGATGAAGGAGTTTCACCACTGCCAGCTCGGCAGGAGAAATTTTAACATTTTCGCTTGAACAGAGCTGAGCGTGAAATAAAAATTATGCTCAAAACTATATATTGTCTAACAGACGTACAGCTGCGGTCAAAATAATAGTAGTGCCCACACATTGAAAAAGAAATGAAGAAGAAGTAGAATGTTTTCATTTAAATACTTTCGTTGTTTTTATTTTAAGGAACAACCACTCTTAACAATAAAATCATAAAACAAAACTTAGGAAAAAATTCATTAGTTCATAAAAAAATTATTTCATACGACCTTATGCATATGGACGGTCAAAAAATAGTAGTGTGATTTTATGTAACAAAAATATATTTCAATTAGTTCTTCTTTCCATCTAATTTAAATTGAAAATAACAAGAAAATTAATTATAAAATAATTATTATTTAGTTGCGTATCCTTTGTTCGATATTACAGCTACACATCGGCGATGCATTGAATAAACGAGATGTTCACATCGTTCCTTTGGTGTCGATTTCCATGCCCGCTCTACTGTTTCCCAAAGCTGATTATTATTTGTTGGATAAGCAACAGAAACTGCCTTTTTCATATCGCACCACAAATTCTCTATTGGATTGAGGTCTGGAGACTGTGCAGGCCATTCCATGACCTCAACCCTGTTCCTCTGAAACCACTGCTGCGCCAACTTGCTAGTGTGCTTTGGGTCATTGTCCTGCTGGAAGGGAGCATGATTTCCTCCATAATTCGAACATACACGTACGATCCATGATTTCTCTTATCCAGTATATCGGTCCAACACCATAAAATGAAAAACATGCCCAAATCATAATACTTGACCCTCCATGTTTAATAGTTTTAGTTGTGTATTTCGGGTTGTATTCGGAACTAGCGGATCGTCTGACATATTGGCGAGATCCTCTTGCACCATGCAGCCCGATTTTGGATTCATCTGTCCACAAAATATTTCTCCATTTCTTAAGGGGCCATTCCAAGTGATAGTTCGCAAACTTAAGCCTTTGCGCTACATGCTTCTTAGTCAGTAATGGCACTTTTCTTGGGCTATGAGCTGCTAAGTCAGATCAGCATGAGCTGTTTGCTGAGCAACATAAGAAGCGTTCATTTCGGCTTACCTAAATGCGACAGTTTATTTATTTTTTTAATAGGATCTTTGATGTCCTCGGCTTCCAGGTATAGATAAAAGGCCCGGTACCACTTCTCCCACTCCGAACGAACAAGTGCTTTATCAATTGCATTGCACAAAAATGGTGGTACGCCCGCTATGTTCATGATTTCAATTTACTTTGGATTGAATGCTTTTGTTTTATCAGGTCGCAAATTTTATTCTAATATTTGTTATCCTATTAGGAGAATAAAACAGATACATTTATTTAATTTTGTAATGGCAAATAACACCAGAATTTCCAGTACCAACTTTATTCTCTTTCAAAAATTATGAACATAAATTACTGCGAGACGATTTTCGATGTTTTTGCGATATCAAATGGCGTTCAATATCACATTTACCACCATTTGCAATGGAAAAAACAGCACTGCGTTTCAAACATTTCACTTCATTCTCATGTGCAGCCTTTTTTATAAACGCTTACTTCTCTTTCAAATTATTGTTGAAAGTCCATTTTCTATGTGGAGCCATAACGCTACAATAAAAAAAGTATTTAATTGAAGTGTTCAAACAATTTTCTGAAGACTTACCAATTTTGTTTGCTATTTCTTGTTCGATGGTCAATCTTTGCGCAGCATTCACGAAAATTGCATTGCAAGAAACATATGTTCATTAGAAATGGTAGTTATTAGCGATAACTGCCTACATTTTGATTAGTAAAGGGCTGCCACCGTACATTTTTAAGTATCAAATGAAATGCGGGACAAAGGCAGGACACTTGGGAAAAAACAGTACATTTTCAGGTTTTTCTGTTTCGAAAAATTACGCAGGACAGAGGTTTGAAAAACGGTACGGTCCTGCAAAAAACAGTACGGATGGTCACCGAACCTACAGGCAATGTCGTGTTTGACAAAATACTGAGGTCAAACTTGAATTAATTTGTTACCTATTTTTGTTTTATTGTAATCTCTTACCTGTAATTAGTTATAAAAATCACTTATAACACAAGAACTGTTTTATTCAACTTTTTATTTTATTATTTTGCAAAGGCAATTTTTTTTTTAAACTTGTGATCACGTGTAGACACAGAGACAATAAGCTCGCAATTGAACAATAACGAGATTTTTTCGTTGATACTTGGTATATACATACACAAAACCTTAATCTACTGCACAAAAAAATCCGTTATCGAAAATATTAAGAATAACGGGAGATATAAGAGCATAAGTACAATGTTGCCTATAGGCAGCGTCGGGCATGAGAGGGTTAAGGCCAGTAAAACCCGCCAAAGTAACAAACCTTTTTTTTATTTAATAGTATTTATTTAAGTTTAAGACGAAGCCTCAAACCGCTAAAGTAATTCTTTTTAATAATCCTTTAGTCTAACGAAACATCATTATTTATACCCTAGCTTAACATACGATATCTTATTAACATTCTTAGCAGAGAGGGTATTATATGTAAGTACAATAACATTGTGGATCTCTATATATAGATAAATAAATTTAACATGAATAGTAACTATGTAAAGGGATTGAGATCCACATATATGTAGGGCTTTCACTCACGCTTGTATAATCCGTTTAATCAATAAGTAAACGAATAGTTTTAGATTTTACAAAGTTTTAATTAAGAGTAAAAGTTATTTAAAAATGACTTACAATTTAGATTAAAGATTTAAAGAAATGTTAATAGAATTGTATTCACGTCTTTTCGTCGAACGGCTTGCTTACTTCGCGGCTACTTCAAAACTCTCCGGCTCTCTTGTCATCGTTGATGTAGATTTTATTTCGTATGAAAGAAGTTTTGTAGCAAAATGGTTGATATGTGGATTGCATTTAAGGGTTACCAGCTACGTCGGGGTTACCTCAATCCCACATATATGTAACTTGCGTTCACATGTAGATATGTCACCCGCAAAAATTACAAATATTGTTCTACAAAAACAACAATCATTTCAAGTAGCATCAGCAGCGTCACAAGCCAATAGGCATGGCAGCCAAATAGTCGATGCCCAAATTTGTAGAAAAACACCTAACAATATATTCATTCATGAACGCAAGCGTACTTTCAACAGGCAAACTTGCTTCATTCATAAAAACAAACACCATTACATCTCCCCGAGCATGCCTTTGCCAACAAGCGTCTTTTCACAACAATGTCAAAAGCTAAAAATCATATATTTAACAATTTCTGATATTTGTTTGAAAATGAAAAAATGGCAACCCCGCAAATATAAGTATTCAAATATACATATTAGAATAAAATTGACAACATAATTTTTTTGTCGATTTTCAAGTCAAGAAATGTATCAAAGAAAATATTCAATATTCCTCTGATTTATGTGTACAACGATTCCCGGTTAAGTAATACTCCGCTTAAGTGAAAATCATCCCTCTTAACTGCCTATATCTTGCTGCATCTCAAGATTTGTTTTTTGAAATACTTAGAAATTATTGTTTTAAGTACCACTCGCTTAAGTATTCGCACTCACTTATGTGCCATATTATATTTTTATCTTTAACAAAACACAAAAATCTGTATCTTTGATTGTGGCACATAACCGTATTTGTCAAGGAATGTAAAAAATATATTTCCGCGGCTCGCAAAAATCTGCGTCGATATGTATGCAAGCTCATACAGAAACATACATGCATACATATATGTATACGCAGCCGGCAACTGAGCTAACTTTTAATGCACTTTAATCTAACTATATCGCAAATAGAGGCGGTTGATACTTGGACTATTTTTCATGGAGCCAACTGACTATTTTAATATTGTGATGTCTTAAGCAGTAGTCAATTATCCGACTCTGCATGACTTTTCAACTAACTAAAAGTTAGCTACTTAGTAGTTGGCTATAATTAGCTATTAGCTATTTATTTAAGTTAACTACAAGTTGGTTACTTAGCAGTTAGTTAAAAATTAGTTATTTAGTAGTAAGCCATCAGTTTACTGTTTTAAATTAGCTACAAATCAATTACACAAGTTAAAAAAGGCCGAAAATTAAAGTATTAATTTTCTGTTTTATTCTTCTTATTTTTAATACATTCTGCATGGAAAGGCCGTTTTTAATGATTTTTAAGGCTTCCTTATCTCCTTTTCGTTGTCTTCAAAACCCAGCGAACGACAAGCATCTGTTTAAAATATGTTATTCGAAATATGTATACATGTGGGACCTTGCACCCACAACACGCTTCCTTTTCAAAATAAACACTTCCACAATTTCCAAAGTTACACTTTATTGTTTATGTTCTTTTTGATACAGTTTGATTTCAGTTACAATTACCGTTTTGTTTACAATTACCGTTTCGGTTACAATTTTGATTAGTTTGTATAAAAATTAAGATTTACAATGTCACTGTATGTTTAATTAAAATAAAGCGCGGATAAAACGAATTAAGTTTGATTCTTTTTATAAAAATACAAAATCGAGTGGAACACCGAAGAAACACCGCCGACGACCTCAGTTTTACGACTAACTTTAGCTTATGTTCTCGCTGTCTTTGCAACCTACTCGTCTTCGTTGGCGGAGTTGCCACCAATCTATATTCCCACATACATATATGCTTTCAATATGTGGGTTACCCATTAAAGTTTGGTAAAAAGCTTTGAAATCTTTCAAACGCTTCTTGCCGTGGACTCCATCCAAATTGACTTCTATGCACACACTTTGGGAAATAACATCTGTCAATGTTTTCGTCAGGCGTCCTTTTAACAAAGCCTACATCCTGTTAACCTGTTAAGTAAGTTATAAAAACTTTTAGTAAAGTAATGCATTTTAGGAAGGTATTAAATTCATGGAACACAATTTTTAAGACTTACGTAGAGGTCACGATTGTCCTCACTAATAATAGTGTTGAAGTCGTGTAAGTCGTTGACACTTTTTATGGGGAAAACTGCACGTATATTATTGTTGGTTACCTCTTGGTGAAGAACCCTTTCCGTCAACACTTTCTGCTCAGCCAAGAACTTCATAATTATGTCATTTTGGTTGACAATAGTTTCTGCATTGCATTTGGTAATGAATAATAATGTTGCGAATTTACTCCTTACTAGTTTACTTTACTAGGTTCGTATCTCTGGATTGACAAATAAAACCAAAAACCGTTTAATTCAATTTAACAAAATCTCTTTATTTCACAATTCGTCTACACTATAGCAGTTTACTCTTAGCACCGGTTGATTACGTTGGCGCTGCCACTGCTTATATAACCACGCACTCCTCGCTGATGCCGACGTGTACTTCTAGAATATTGCGTCTGGCAATTACAAGAACATAATGCTATACATTCCATATACAGTTAATGTTTATGTTATAAGTAGACTGTTTCGCGACTGCGACTGCTAACGACTTGCGAAGCAAATATAACGCTTTTGCTTTGGTTTGTGCAGCTGATCAAACACAAGCATTGCTTTGCTCGTGTCTTTCTTTTTCCAATACTTATCCGTTTTTCCTCCCTTTCCATGTAGTCTCTGGACTTTAGGTGCCTCATTTTTGTGCGCATAACATCCCATTTGATGCCGTTCAAAGTTTATGCATTTTTTGTAATATGCTCATAGAATTTTTGAGCAGTTGGTTTCTACAATACATATGTAAGTTCACTAAATGTTAAATACCCTCTTATTGGAAATAGCAAACATATTACCTCGAACTGTTCAGGATTAGCTTTTACATTTTCCACGATAATGTTGAGTAAATCTTTAGTTTGTCGTTCTGTCCAACGAAAAGTTCCATTTATCCGCGAACGTTTTTTCTATAAATACATGTACACATGTGTCACAGACAATTGAAAGTTTGAGAAAAATAATAGTACATAAAAGTTAAATATACTTACCTATTCCATTTTATAAGAACTTTGTTTGAACTGTTTTAATGATCAGCTGATATTGATATGCCACAAATTGCCATGGATGCCATTTAGAATTGGCTCGCATAGTTGCCATTGTGTTGCAAACGAAATTGCATACAAAAATGAACAGATGAGTTGCGACTTTGCCATTTCGCGACATTTGCAACAAATGCAATATATTTGCTACAATAAATGAGTACCATTAATATATTTTTGAATAAACCGGTTGTTCAAAACTACTTATATTACCTCTGTATGTTGCAAATAAAGTGTCTGGTTTGATTGCAAAACTTTCGCTAAATCAGTTGTAGCGAGCAAACTTAATGTGTGACTTGCACAACGCGGGTGTTGGGGTAGCAGGCACTCATTGGAAAACGAAGGCAGATCTTCATCGCTGTCGGCGTTCTTTTCTTCGGGTTGAACTCCATGCTCCTTAAATGCCTTCACAAAGGAGCTGTTAATTTCGGTGATGATATTTGTTAGTTTTTCCGCCGAGTATACACCAGGGAGCCTTTTGCATGCTAAAGCAGCTGACTTTTGCTCCAGTTTTTCTGTCAACCAGTGACACGTATATCCAAAGAAGCTTCGGTTAGTGCACGACCATATGTCAGCGGTTGTACAAAAATAATTAATATTTTCCATCTCTCACTTTATTTCGTCAACCATTCTGACATACTCACCCTCCAATTTTGTCATCAGGGTTTTTCTAGTCATTACTTTAAGACCAGGCACATATGAAGTCAATGCCTTCACAAATTTTGGCCTGTCGAGTAATGAGGCAGGTAAACCCGCGTCGACAATCGCGTCTACCAAATTTTTGTCGAATACGTCCTGTAAAGTTCGATTTCCGGGACTACCCGTCTGTATTATTTTTTATTATGTTATTAAAGAAACCAATATATAGTGAACACCCTATATAGTGAACGCCTCGATATAGTGAAAATCTTAATTTTTACATACTGTACTCTAAATAGTAAACAATCGAAAACAGGTCTTGCAATAATTAGTTCACTATGTCCGGACACGACTGTATATGTAAGTGCAAATACTTCAGAAATCGGTACTCTTCGTGTATTTCGCGATGACGAACTCGTAAATGCTTTAAGAAATTGGAGGTAACTTCTCTGGATCCCTTTGTGACGCGACCACATTCAACACACTTCGCGGATAAGTTGACTTTATCCAGACCGAACGTCTGCAATGAAGACAAATATTTAGAAAAAATATCATAAAGCTTTTTACTTTCTTACATAACATATTTAACTGTTTTTCCAATCTATCTACTAACTCTTCCACCCTCAATTGTTCCGTTTATTTGTATAAAAACGCCATAGGAATACATATGTATATTACTTAACTTTTAAAAAAAATGTCACTAAGTTCTGCGCGGTGCGTTGTGTTGCGCACGGCGTTACGATCAGAAATGAAAAAATGAATTTGATGGACGCTAAGCTTTACCGCCCTCAACGTTTACGTAATCCACAGTTGGCATCCACTATTTGACATTCGGATAAGTGGTTGCCACTTATCTTTTAATTTTGATGAACAATGGAATACGATCTCAATTCTAATCCCACATTAATATTTCCTGATTCAAATTAATCAAAAAATATATTTTTTAGTTCTGTACTCACACGGATGTTAGTATCAGAACGTTCCTTTATTCAATATACTTAAACAGTACGTCTGAGCTCTATGGCTGCTTATACATACAATAAAAGACAGGCGTGTTACTTAATACACTAGTATTTATATGTTTACTTTACATATAGATTATTGTTGAGTGGCACATGGTGTGATATTGTTTGGACTTTGTACCTAAACACGTGGTTACTGCGTGATTGCATCCTTTGGATGAGCGTTGTTGCTATGCAATGTGTAGCATGATGTCAAAGTTAGTGTTATAGATATTAACTCTCCCCTCCTTTAAAGAGAAGTCGTCCCTGACTGCTTGATTAAGTGTTCCATCCCGTGATGTCTTAATACAGCTTCGTACTACATCTGGTTTTGTTGTTGTTAATACCTCAATATAGTTTCTAACAATCCTTACCGCTGGTGGGAGGAATTGAATAGTCTTATATCGAGGGAGAATTTATTCATTCTGATTTTATTCTGTATTTTCCTTGCTTATATACAAATTTTAAAACTATCTTAAATAACTAAATATATGTGTACGTATGTATTTCAGCATATTGTTTATTGCTGCTTGACATGGGGTTATTTTCAAGAGTACAATTTAATACATGTGTGTGTGTGTGTGTGTGTTTAATCCCTGCAAAAAGTAGGACTACATTTGTAATGGGGTCTCGTTCATAGCTGAGGTAAGCTCAGCCGCTCCAGGGTCAGCCTTGGGACCCATGAACCCTTAGCAAATAAAAGATTTGATTTTAATAAACGAATTGTCCACGCCCCCCCCCTTTCAGTGGACAGCCAGACCAGCGTGATGAAAACGAGCAGGATTGATGAGCCGGCGTTGACGCTTAGTGAAGCTGGCACGGTGATGAAAACGAACGGAATTGATGAGCCAGCGTTAACGCTTAGTGAAGCTGGCACGGTGATGAAAACGAACGGGATTGATGAGCCGGCGTTGACGCTTAGTGAAGCTGGCACGGTGATGAAAACGAACGGGATTGATGAGCCGGCGTTGACGCTTATTGAAGCTGGCACGGTGATGAAAACGAACGGGATTGATGAGCCAGCATTAACGCTTAGTGAAGCTGGCACGATGATGAAAACGAACCGGATTGATGAGCCGGCGTTGACGCTTATTGAAGCTGGCACGGTGACGAAAACGAACGGGATTGACTTCCCTGCGGAGGAGAAGTGATTAAAAATTGTCCAATGGCAGGAGCACTTACTGCACGCGTTGACTTCTCGCTTACAACTCAACTTTGCCACCCTCCTCATTATCGCGTTGGCGTTTTCCTAACGGCGTTTAACGGTGTAGGCAGCGGTACTTATGCCAAGCATTTTCGACGCGGCTACGGCAGTGCCATCGCGAGCATTGGCATCACCCAGCGGTGATGCCTTTTCTGCGCGAGGCCTGCGCATTTCCCCCAACTACCGGGCAGGGCCATCGCGAGCACTGGCATCACCCAGCGGTGATGCCTTTTCTGCGCGAGGCCTGCGCTTTCCCCCTTCTATTGTATAGGGCAGTCATCGCGAGCACTGGCATGATGCCTTTTCTACGCGATGTTCTACCCTACTACTACTACTACCTACTGTTATATGACTTACCGCTGCCTACTGCTGTTCCCGGTGACCGTCCGATTCGGCGAACTGGAGCAAATGAGCGCACTCAGTGCGAAGTGCTTGCTTATATAGCAAGCCCAGCGCAGCTTTCGTCGCGGTAGCGAGGTGAGTATGCGTATGGTGTATGGTGCAGGTACATGGTGGAAAGCTCTAGCGGGGTTCAGCATCGTTGTGTGCGTATGGTGCGGGTACATGGTGTACTGTGGGGCGAAGCTGACGTAACTTATTGGAAGGTGGCAAAAGCCACGTTACACATTATATACTAGAACAGGACCACGATACTTAGTAACCAACACTAGTTACCGACGTGGTCCAAACATATGGAAAAAATATAGTTAGATTAACATTGCGATGTCATTGGACATGACCACATCTGGTCCAACGCTGCATAACATAGGACTGCTGTTTTTCCAATTGCTTCTGTAATAAATAAAAAATTATATATATGCACATATACATATATATTGTTTTAAGTATGATATACACCATAGAATAATCCTTAAAGCTCTTTTTGTTGCCAATTCCATTAATGTTGTATTCAATGCAAAATTTACGCGCCAAAACTTTTTCGAAATTTTTTACAACCTCTCCTTGCAACAAGTATTGCACTGCTGAAATCTAATATGTTTAAAATGAAATTGGATTAGGCTCTTAACATAAACAGTTATTTTTATATATAAATTATAGGACTCTTACATAGCAATCTCTATTATCATCATTTATTTCCGCCTCTAATTTCACGATATCATCATCTGTTTTGATAGGAAATTTGGAAATAGCTCCAACAGTTCCCTTCTCCTTTTGAGTTAGATTTTGTAACAAAACGGTATGTTCCGCCAAAATATTAATGATCACTTTGTTTTGTTTTTCAATTAATTCTGGAAAAATAAAAGAATGTGGGTATGTTAACGATATTCCATTTGATTACAATTATGTATATATATATATATTTAACATACCTGACAATTCTGTAATTTTGTCCACAAATAATTTTTGAAGGTTGTTGCACTTATCGCAACCATCATTGAAGCTATCTAAATAATAAAAATTGTCAATGTAAGTAAAACCACAAACAATATAAATTAAAAAACAGTAGTTCACTTACTGATTGGGGTATTCCGGCTGTTTACTTACTTGGTTTGGAGCCTTTTCCAGACGTCCAAGTACTCCGACACCTTTGACTTTCGTGGGTAACCACTTTTGAACGTATGTATGTGCCAATGAAAATTATCAGCAACCACTTTTGAACGTATATATGTGAAAATGAAAATTTATCCGCAACCACTTGTGGCTAACTCATCTAGCCACCCGCGTTTGAAAATAGTGTAAATGATATATATTATTATTATACAAGTTACAATAATACTTAATATTCTTCGTACAGAATGTGCTTCGAATGGAACTAGCTTATGTAATTTTTGTATGTTATTAAATTTGTATTCATTGTCTGATTGGAGTAGTTCTAATATTTTAATTTTTTCATTTCCCTGAGCTTTAATGCATTTCTTTATTTGTTGCTCTTTATTCTTGTATATTTTTCCATCGATTGTTATAGAGTCTATGATTTGTATAAGATTAGTTCCTGAAATGGTTTGATTGTTTATTACATGTTCTCCACTGAGTATTATGTTACCGTGATTTAATTCTATTATCGATATGTTGTTTTCTTGTATTACATTACAGTGAGCTTCATTATTGTGTATTAAAGGTATTATACATGTGGGAAATTGCTTTAAATTGAACGCCTTAGTTTGTTTTAGTATATAAAATGATTTATTTAATAACACAGGTTGAACAATTATAAAATTAGTTTAGTAATCAATGTGCTTAATATTCTTTAGAGCGCACGTCCGTATGGTATGGAGTTTCAAAATCAAGTGTCTATGCTTTTTTAACTGTCGTATTATTGGTATATTGATTTGTTCCTTTTTTATAATTTCTTCTGTATTTATTGCAGCTAAGTAAAAGTTTACATTTTTTGTAAAGTTAATTGTTGTGGTTAAGTCTAATACATAACTCTTTATGAGTTGTTAAATGAGACGCGTTTGATTCGGTATTAAAAATTGTACTCAGCTCTGGTTGCCCAGAGCTCCTTTATTTATAGTTTTTCTTATCCTAATTATTGTATGCACCACATGCAGCGTGCATACACATAACTTACTTAATACTAATCTACTGTACATACCGACAGTATGTACACATATCTTAAACATAAGTGTTCTCAACGGCATAAACAACTATTTCTTATCTGCTATTAGTTTAGGATCATTTCCGTTCCTTTACATTGAGTGCATTAAATATTAGTCTCTAATCAATATGCCAGTGTTGAGGCAATACAAACAAATACATAAACAACGCATAGAGATACATATAATACATTTATATGAGACGCGTATGCATTCATATGCAATACGTATGCACTCAACAATTAACAAACAAACATATTTACTTAAGATAACATATTGAATACAAATGTGCATGTGCATTTGAAAACAACCCCATACCATGTAGCATAAACAATACCCGAAATGAACATTTATTACACTGATGATTAAAATGGGTATTTGTACATACATATTTATATTTACAAGTGTATTTTTATGTGCTAGCGATAATGCACATAAATATTTGATTTATTATATCCGTTTCAATACAGATTTATAAAATTATCTCATTTACAATTGTAGCCGTTAAGAACTGTTCAGAAATCTGAACATACTGCCCACGTTGAAGTGTTCAAACTTCAAAATTATACAAGTGTTTATATGTTTATCTTGGGCATTTTAATTTTTCTTTATAAGATTAGCTAGTCGAACTCGTAATAAATTTTCTTATACAATGTATTTTATTTATTGTCTACGTTTTAAATTTGTAATATAATTTTCATTTACTAATATTAATAATTAATTTCTAAATATATATCCTCCTATGGGATATACGTTCCTTGCTGCATTACAGATGCGTCGTAGAATTATTGTTAATATTATACCGCCAGCAATTAACAGGATTAGGTTGGTGGTGTTCATGCCGTAATGCACCATATGATGCCACTCTAAGTCCAGTGGAAATCCCCAAATGGTAGTTGGTCGCGGAATGTCAGGTATTTTGAATGCCTGCATGGATCCTTTTAATTTAAAATGTTTTAGGGGAGGGAGATGTGTTGTTAGATTAGTTCCTGGTATTTCAAACTTAATTTCGGAACTTTTGAGATGGTATGCCCAAAGGTTTACGCTCTCCGTCCTCAATACGCAGTTGGTGTCTAGTGTTAAGACGCCTTGTCCTTCTAGGATGGTAGTTTGGTTACTACCGTTGCAGCTAGTTTTGGACTCTATCTTTGATGGCATTGAAAATATCCATGTGTTTGGTGATGAGAGTTGTAGCCAAAATTCTTGTGTTGGCATAATATTGACTTCACAGTTAAGTGGTATGCCTGTTTTATTTTTGAGTAATGACACCTCACAAGTCTGCATATGTCCTATGTTAAACATAGGATGCACTTGTGGACATATTGTCATTCTCGCCATACGTTGACATCTGTACAACATTTCATCAGTCATGCTATAGAAAACCGTTTTATTTTCGTTGAAAATAATGTGACGGTTTGTTTCCTTAATGCTGACGAAATACCCGTCATGTATTGTGGGGTATGGGTATATTGTGTACATATAGAGTCGTGTTGTGGTAACTAAAGGTATTTTTATATTAAACAATATAAAATCTTTAGTAACTTTGGCTGTTGTGGTGGCTATATGTCCGAGTTCAAAGGGGTCAGTATCAGGAAGCTGCAAGCTCTGGTCAAGATTATTCGAAATTAATTTTATTTGGGCTTCAAACTTTTTTATCGGCAACAGCCTTTCCATGAAGTTACCTCTAGAGTTCCAAAGGACGCTTATAATATCTCTTTGAAGCATTTCAAAGGTCTCCATTGTTGTGCTTAGTTTGGTGGCTGTTTCAATAAATAACTCCCTTTTCATTTGCTCATCGAGAATGGAACTCATTGAAAAAATTGAGTCGTTCATTATTTTAAAGTTGTCCCAGTAAGCTTGATTTTGACGTTTTAAAACATCTAAGGTAACGTCTTCCACTGAAGATTGATTTCGCAACAATCCCAGCAAGTAGTTTTCGTTCTCCTTAGCCTTCTCTATTTTTTGCGTAAGAACTTCTGCATGCTCTTCATCCATCAGTCCAAACAAGGAGTGGTACAATGACCCTATAAAGGGTAACACTGACCTTGTCTTCCGTTGCATCCTCCTCCCCGTGAACGCAATGATGTCGTGCAGCTGTTCAATCTCTAAATACTTGTTGTGCAGCTGCTGAGCCATTTCGTTCACTTTATCCTCGTTAAATATAGTTGAGTCCTTTAAATATTTCAACGAATTTGAAATTTGCTGCTTTTCAATCGAGTATTGAAGAAGATCGATGTGGACAATTATATCCCACGCTGTTCTAGTCAACCCAACAGGCCCTCTTTGTTCCAAAAATACTCCAGAACTATTCTTAAAATAACTTATATTTAAGCATTTTACAGATGGTAAAACTATAAGTAAGTTTAATAATGTTAAGATTAAGTTTTTATTTTTTATACGAGTCGACCGCCTTGGTATATTATCATTTACTTCAATCGGATCATCTCTTGTTTTTTCTTCGTTAGGAAAAGGACAAACATTGTGTATTGCTCTTTTTGATGTACCATTGCTTGTCCTTACGTCTACCATTCTACATTTGCCATCTTGTCCTAAAATAACGTTTTCAATACGTCCTCTTCGCCACTGTAATGGTGGGATATTTTCTTCTTTAAGAAGTACCAAGGTACCAGTTTTGATATTTTCAAAAGGAACTTGCCATTTATTTCTTTTTTGCAGTTCATTTAAATATTCATTGGACCATCGCTTCCAGAATTCTTTTGAATTCTTTTCGACCGATTTCCAATGGTCCTTTAACCCTTGGTAACTTTGGTTGTAGTTCGTGTCAACGATAGTTGATAATGGTTCTCCTACCAAAAAATGGCCTGGTGTTAATACCTGGAGATCATTTGGATTGTTTGATAATGGGGTAAGAGGTCTTGAATTAAGTACGGCTTCTATTTGTGTCATGAGTGTGGATATTTCTTCAAAAGTCATTATGCCTTCAACTACTCGGAAAAAATGTTTTTTGACTGATTTAACAGCCGCTTCCCACAATCCTCCTACATGTGGAGATCTTGCTGGTATATTTATCCAGGTTATTTCTCTTTGGTTACAAAATTCTGATAATTCTGTTTTATGTGAGTCTTTCTGAAATAATTTAAAAACTTCGCGAAGACTATTGGCTGCTCCAATAAAATTGGTTCCGTTATCTGAATAGATTTTATGGGGGCAACTTCTCCTAGAAATAAATCTTTTTAGGGCACCTATAAAAGCTGCTGAAGAAAGATCTGATACTACTTCTAAGTGTACTGCCTTCGTGGCAAAGCACACGAAGACACAGACATAAGCTTTATCAGCCTTTTTCCCACGTATTTTATGATGTATCCAAATTGGACCGAGGAAGTCCATTCCTACTATATAAAATGGACGCGTTCCTATTAGTCTATCTTGCGGTAAATTTCCCATTAACTGATGTAGGGGCCGAGGGTTTGCTTTAAAGCATCTATAACATTTATTTACAACTTTGCTTGCTAATTGTCTACCTCTTAAAATCCAAAACTTTTGCCTGGTTATTGCTAGTAAACCCTGTGGTCCAATGTGTAGATGTTTAACATGTATATGATTTACTAGTAAACGAACGATTTCATCTTCATAAGGGAGAAGTATAGGGTGCTTAGCATCCTCTGAAAGATTACTACTTTGAATCCTACCTCCTACTCTTATAATATTATTGCTGTCCACAATTGGAGCTAAAGTGGCTAGTTTGGAATTTTTTGGAATTCGTTTGTTGGAATTGATTAGTTTTAGTTCTAGATCAAAGTATTTTTTTTGTATTTGACAAATTATATAATTTAATGCTTTTCGTTTATAAAAAATTGTATTCATTAATGGTTTTTTCCTAATGATATCTATAAATTTAAATATGCTAGCTATAACGTTTTGTAGAAATTCAAAACTATTTTTATGGTTTATATTCATTAGAATTGTTTGTTGTTCGGTTAGAATCATAACAATCTTGGATTTCTTTATCTCTGGAACCATTAAATTATTATTGTTTACCTTTTGTTGGATTTTATAATTATTTGTATAAATAATTTCCGGTCCTCTAAACCATAATTTGCTTGTGATAAGTTCGCTTGGTGTCACTCCTCTAGAATAATATCAGCCGGATTGTCTTTTGAGCCGATATGCCTCCAATTATTCATGTTGGTGTTGGTTTGTATGAAATTTACTCTATTCGACACAAATATCTGTAAACGTCCAGGATCTAGCTGTAACCAATTCAATACTATTGTGGAATCTGTATAAAAGTAAATAGAACATTTAAATTTAAAACTTTCTAAAATTTTTTGTATTAATTCTACTAAGAGCACAGCCGCACATAGTTCAAGCCGCGGCAATGTTATTATCTTTATTGGCGCGACTCGTGATTTGGCTGCAAGTATATTTACATAAGTTTCACCTGTTTGGTTTTCAGATTTTGCATAAACTACGGCCCCATACGCTTTCATCGAAACATCACAAAAACCATGTAACTCAATATTCACCGGTTCATTGCATAAAATACGTCTGGATATTCGTATTTGATTTAACAATGGAAGCTCATCTTTGATTTTTAACCAAGTGTCCACTATTTCCTGTGACGGCTTTTCATCCCAATCAGTTTTTGATTTCCACATTTCTTGTAATAAAATTTTAGAAGTAACTGTGACGGGATTTACAAAGCCCAATGGGTCGAATAATTTGGAAACGTCTGAAAGAATGGTCCTTTTAGTAATTTTGTCGTTGCACTTCCAATTGCAAGTTATACGAAAGTGGTCGTCGAATGGAGTCCAAGTGACACCTAATGCTTTAACTTCGTTGTTATTTTCCTTGTTCAAGTCAAGTTGATTTTCTCTGTCTTCAAGAGGAATGTTTTTAGAAGTTCAATGTTATTGGAACACCATTTTCTAAGGTTGAATCCATATTTTCTTAAAATTATTTTGATATTGTCCTGGATTAACTTGACATCATCTAGATTATCTCCTCCTGTCATAAGATCATCCATATAAAAATCTACATTGATAATTTCAGCTACTTCTGGATAATCATTTCTCTCCATTTCTGCAATTTTCTGCAAACATTTAACTGCTAAATAAGGTGCAGCTGCAGTACCATACGTAACTGTTTTAAGAGTATATGTTCGCAGTATTTCATTATCTTCATCGCGCCAGTAGATTAATTGATATTTTTCATCCTCTGGGCGAATCCATATTTGCCTAAACATTTTCTCAATGTCTGCTGTGAAGACATACCTATGTTTTCTAAATCTCAGCAAAATATTAAATAAGTCTTCTTGCAACTTAGGCCCAGAATGCATTATTGAATTCAAGGAAACATTCTTGTCTGTTTTACAGGATGCATCAAAAACGACCCTTAATTTAGTAGTTGTACTATCTGGTTTCAGTACGCAATGGTGTGGTAAATAATATTTCGATTTAAACATATTGACATTTTTTATTTCCTCCATATGGCCCAACCTTATGTATTCCTTCATAAATTGTTTATACTGTTCTCTGACAATTTCATTATTTTTAAGCTTTTTCTCCAGAGAAAAAAATCTTCTTTTTGCTTGTAAAGAAGAGTCACCTAAATTTATATTTTCTTTTTTGAATGGAAGAGCTACAGTAAATTTACCATCTATAGAAATTTTAAAGTTATTATTAAAGTGCTCTTCACAATGTGTTTCTTCTTTAGTTTGATTAACACATTTATTTTCAATTGATTCTATTTCCCAAAACTTTTTAAGTTGATTGTCTATTTTTTCATCGAAATATGTTACAACACCACAGTGAGCTAATTTGGAGCTTATGTTAGTTGATCCGTATATCAACCACCCAAACACACTGTTCTGCAGTTTGTAATTAACATTTTCGATTGATAATTTCTCTTCTTTTAAGAAATCAAAGAATATGTCCGCACCTAAAAGTAAATCAATTTTACCCGGAACACCAAATGAAGGGTCGGCCAGTTTTATATTCTCTGGAATTTTTTTTACTTTTATGTGTTCTGTGGGCACATTCGACACAATCTTTTCTACAACCATAGTGTCTAAATTTGTTTCGAAGGGATCTTTTAATGACTTTAAATGAAGATTAACTCTTTCATTTGTATTTGTCTTGTTTTGACCAACTCCTTCAATGGTCATAGATTCTCTCTTGGAAGGAAGTTTTAATTTATTTTTTAGTTCTTTGGTTATAAGGTGAACTTGAGACCCACTATCTAATAAAGCACGTGCCTTTATTATTCTTCCATCACGACCTTTTATACCAACAATTGCTGTGGTTAGCAGGACATGTTTAGAATCATTTTTTAATTTATCATTTTTTGTATTTTTAATGATTGTGCTTTTTGCTTTAGAAGTTTTATCTTTATGAAGCCATAAATGATGGTTTCCTTTACAAGTGAGGCAACTTTCGCCTTTACATTCTTTTATATTGTGCCCTGTTTTAAGACATTTGGTGCATAATTTGTGTTTCATTACTGCATCCCATTTGTCCTGTGTAGAAAGGGCTTTAAATTTATGACAATAAAATATATTATGTGAATTATTACATCCCATTATGCATTTAAATTCTGCATTTTGAAATTTTGGTGATGTTTTTGAAGCTTGTGCTGCTTCTAGTGCATTCCCTTCATGATTCAGAAACGATTGTAATGAATTTAAGCTAGGTATTTCCTTAGGGTTTTTAAGGGAATTTTCATACCTAAGTCTTAAATTGTTGTCCAATTTTTGCACAAGCGTATAATTTAATAAAGCTTGCAACAAATTATCTGCAGACAAACTGAGACTTTCCAATGCTTGTGTACTTTCAGAAATTTTTTCTTGAAATTTTCGTACACTAAAAGCAGTCTCAGTCACTACTGGTGCATCTAAAATTTGTTTAAAATAAGTATTGGCGAGTAACCTCTTATTGGTAAATTTTTCATTAAGAAGGTTCCAGGCAACTGAAAAATTTGTCGAGGTTGAAGGCAAATTTGCAATACAACTTGCAGCCGATCCTCTTAATTTTGTTTTTAGAATACACATTTTATACGTATCTGAAACATTTTGAGAGACTACTAGCTGTTCGAACAATTCTTTAAAAGTTTGCCACTGAGCGTAATCTCCTGAAAAGATGGGAATGTCTACTTGAGGCAGCGTAAAATTAGTAGCATTTTTTTTGTCAATAGATTTTAATTTGAGTTTGTAAAATCTATTTCTTAAATCATAGAATTTACAAGTTAACTCTTCATTTTCGTGCTGGCTAATAAATTCAAGCACAGTATCACGAGTTTTTTCTATTAGTCTCTCTATGCTGTCTAGAGAGCACATTTCGTTTAATTCGCAGTCTTCAATATTTTTTTCTAATTCTGTTAATAAGAATTGAAGCCTGCGAACTAAACCAGGATTTGGAAGGCATTCCATTTTCCTGGGAGCACTATTTTCTCTAAGAATAGCGATCAATTCGCTTAACTTGGCGTGCGCTGTCAAATAAAGCGTGCCTACCGAACCTTCTACGTCACTTTTAAAATAATTATCTTTTTTATTTTTGGGATCTTTGGACAATTCTAAATGGTTTCGTTGAAACTCTGACCATTTTTTGTCCAAACTATCTAGGAGTTTTTCCAAATTTTCTAGATCTTCATTTATATCCATACTCATGGACTTAAAATGAAGTTTTTGCAGTTCTTCTGCTAATTTTATTTGGTTCTCCATTTTCCCAAAAATAAAAAAAAATAATATGGTTATATATACAAATGAAATAAAAAAAAAAAAAAAATGCAAAATGTTCTTACCTTGATGTAATGTGGATTTATTGCTGGAAAAATATGTGCCGCCAATGAACACAACACTCACTTCTCACTTTAATATTATTATATAATTAAAAAATATATATGTATATATATATATTTTTTTTTTTTTTTTTTTAATATTAAAAAGGAAAATATTATTTTTTTTTTTTTTTTTAAAAAACGCACTTTTTCACTTTATTAAAAAGGAAAATATTATTTTTTTTTTTTTTTTTTTAAAAACGCACTTTTTCACTTCAAAAATATATATATATTTTTTTTTTTAACACTAACTTCCACTGTTACTGCACTCGCGTGTTTTAAAAACTACGGGGTCACCAAAATGTTAAATGAGACGCGTTTGATTCGGTATTAAAAATTGTACTCAGCTCTGGTTGCCCAGAGCTCCTTTATTTATAGTTTTTCTTATCCTAATTATTGTATGCACCACATGCAGCGTGCATACACATAACTTACTTAATACTAATCTACTGTACATACCGACAGTATGTACACATATCTTAACCCTCTAATGCATGAATTTTTGTTTCGACTGTGATTTTTATATTAGACTATATTCAGGTCTGTGAAGACGAATCTGATGTTAGTTTTTCGATTTGTCAATTTGTGTACCTTTTACAGGTAAAATAAAAATCCCGCCTCAAGGCGGACCTATGCATTAACCCTTATTGTTCATATAAATTTATGTTTTCATTTCTTCTTTATTGTGATATTTGAAAAAACAATCTTTTGCCGTTGAATTGCATAAATTAATTTTACATTTAATGCAAAATGCCTGAGTTTCTGATTTGCATCCACGAAATTTGCACATTTTTTTGCCTGAGCGGTCCAAAAACTTACACCAGTGTCCTATTTGATCGTATCTTATATTTTCTGATAGGTGATACGTCTTTTTAGCTTTTGGTGGAGGTGTTAAAGACGATGGACGACCACGTTTTACAGGTTTTGTCGAACCAATCAAACAAAGTGTTTCTGCCACTTCTGATCTGAAGTCAGGAAGTTTACACTTTAGGACGTCCTTATTTAGTCGGTTATAAAGACAATATGCATTCACCATACTCACGTCCAGCATGTGGTAAAATAATTTATTTGTCCATTTTCTGGTTTTCATTTTTATGTGGTATCGACCAATCAATCCGTCAACCAAATCCACACCACCCATATGCTGGTTGTATTCTTTCACAATAGCTGGACAATCCACCTCAACATTTTGTTTCAATTTTCGATCCCAACGATTTGCCTTTAAGGAATATGAACTTTCATTATGTACAATTGCATCTGTTCCTACGTAGGTGGATAACAGACGAACTGCTCTTGTGTCGTACCACAAAACGCTGCTTATGTCTACTCCAAAAACACTTCCCACGTATTCTTCATTATACCCACGTGCTACTTTTTTTGATTGCAGCTCTGCGTCTGTGGAAAGTTTTATATTTGGTACTCGATTTCCTCGCACTGTACCTAAACTGTGAATTCCGCGACTTCTCATATATAATAGCAATCCCAATGAGGTATAAAAGTTGTCAAAGTAAATAATATGATTGGCATTGTTTGGTATGACTTGTGACAACCTAACTACAACATTGGATGCAGCACCAAGATCTGGACAATTTGGCAAAATTTTGTTATCGCCGGCGCCACAATAAACTTCAAAGGAATACGAATATCCAAAGGAATCGCAAATCACGAATAGTTTCGCTCCCCATTTGTGAGGTTTTGCTGGCATATATTGCCTCACTGGGTTTCCACTCATTTTCGTGGCACACATTTGCTCATCAACGCAAAGTCTCTGCCGCATTGGAACTGAAGAAAAACGTTGGTTGAAATGTTTTACTAGCGGCCTTATTTTATACAAGAGGTCATAACCAGGTTGACCTTTCTCTATACGAGACGCATCATTATTGAAATGCAAGTGGTTTCTAATTTCTTCAAATCGATTGCATGTCATGGATAAACGTATCGGATCTAATCCGTATTGTCCCCAATATGAGCGACTGTTAGGAAAGCGATAAACAGACGTAAACAACAATATTCCCAAAAACTTACGCAGCTCTTGGTGATCGATACAAAACTTTGAAGATATATCTTTTTGCTTGGCATACAAGTTCATCTGTAAGGCTATTGCCTGCAAAATTTTTATTAAAAATTTAATAAACTGTTATATATTAGAAATTACCTTCAGAAAGTCTTCGGTCACAAAATATGCAAAGCAGTCGTAAGGTGTTTTTAAACATTTTAAAAATCCGGCATGTCCTGGCCTTGAAAAGCCAAATCTGCAACACTCAGCTGAAGTTTTTCTTCTTCCAAAGAATCGATCTTATCGCACTCATATCGTTTCTCAAATCACTTGCAGCTGGTAGGACTCCGATTTTTCTTGCGATTCTAATGCTTTGTGCACAGAACGTGTCACTGTCGACGGTAAGAATACACTAGAAGTAACGTCACAAACAGGCAATGGAGGAATCGGTGGCAGCTCAATTATTTCAGCATTTTCTTCAAAGTCTGTCACATTCAAACTGCATTCGATTGCGTTTCGCATCATTTCTGAGGAGTTTAGCATTGCATCAATGATCGTATCATTTTCCGGTAGTGAGTAGGTTGGATCCATATCAGAATCGTCACTATCAAAATCGCATTCATTGTCGGAAGTATCAGTTACCAATTGCGACTCTTCGAAATATTGTCGAATTTCTTCATCCGTCATATGGGTCTTAGAATAACGCGACATATCTGATTATTATTCAATAATAAAATAAGAAAAATTTTCAATTGTATCACAAATATTTCATTTTACTTGAAAAAGGTAGGCAGCGCAATGCATGAGTCCGCCTCAAGGCGGAGTTCAATATTTTCGAATTTACTCACCTGCTATTAGTTTTTTTATTATAAATCGAACACTATCATAAAGAGCACAAAATTCCACACCCGTAAGTATTTTTTTCAACTTGAAACGACACAAGAATTTATATTTCTTGTTGTTCAGAAAATTGTGTTGATTGCAAAAATAATTAAATTGGCGGGAAAGTGCTAATCTGTCACTTCAAATTGACAGTACGTCAAAACTAGAAGTAGTATTGCCAATCTGAAAAAACCATTACGTAAGTTGAACTTTAAGCGTTCTTTTGAAAAAAAATCCGAATTTTAATATTAAAAGAAATATTTTATATCTGATTTTGAAAACACCCCGTCTGTAGGCAGGCATATGCACTAGAGGGTTAAACATAAGTGTTCTCAACGGCATAAACAACTATTTCTTATCTGCTATTAGTTTAGGATCATTTCCGTTCCTTTACATTGAGTGCATTAAATATTAGTCTCTAATCAATATGCCAGTGTTGAGGCAATACAAACAAATACATAAACAACGCATAGAGATACATATAATACATTTATATGAGACGCGTATGCATTCATATGCAATACGTATGCACTCAACAATTAACAAACAAACATATTTACTTAAGATAACATATTGAATACAAATGTGCATGTGCATTTGAAAACAACCCCATACCATGTAGCATAAACAATACCCGAAATGAACATTTATTACACTGATGATTAAAATGGGTATTTGTACATACATATTTATATTTACAAGTGTATTTTTATGTGCTAGCGATAATGCACATAAATATTTGATTTATTATATCCGTTTCAATACAGATTTATAAAATTATCTCATTTACAATTGTAGCCGTTAAGAACTGTTCAGAAATCTGAACATG